>BGPR01001356.1:61309-87172 GCA_013235015.1 Araneus ventricosus | reverse complement strand
TTGGTTTATTATAATCATTAAAATAGATTAACTAGGTGAAATTTATACGACAATGAAAAAAATAACTACAAATGAAATTAAATTCTGAACTACAATTAGTTGCACAGCTCTAGAAAATATTAATTTAACCAAGCTAATTTTTAATACAGAATGTTTTACAGAATAGAATGTTACTAATAAAAACATATAAAAAGCAAGATATGCCTTTAATTCTGTTCCCAAGGAAATGAAATTAAAATGTTAAAAAATAAAAGGATAAATTAAGAATACTTATAAATTTTTTCTTTGAGAAAAACTAATAAAATTTTTTATAAAAAAAATTTCTTCCCTTTAGTCATACAAGTTCTAGTTTACTTGCATTTCATTAACTGATGTTGCTAGATTTATACTGTGATAAACTTGATTAACAATACTCTTGTTGGAGGTCACCCTGTTAAATTATACCAACTGGGAGATAATGATAAAATTTGATAATTAAAAACACTGCATTAATAAGATATTAAAATATAATACTGTTACAAAAATACAGTCTTGACTTTCCATTGATTTCATTTCAATATAACAACGAAATGAAATAATCATAATTATACAGCAGTGATTAATCATCATAGATGATGTTGAACAAGCAAGTTTCATTATAATATAGTTAGGTTCAGAATTCTCATTTTTATTCTTTTCCATAATTTAAACACTTTTTCTAGAATATTGGCGCTAATTGTATCACATGAATGTTGGCCATGTGTATGAATTATGATAAAAGAAATGTTTTGTATCAAGATTTGCAGAAATATTGCTTCAGATCTTGGTAAAGATTCCCAATTAATGCACTTACCCTGGGGTTGTGAGAACGGGCCTCGCTTCTATAGCAAAAACTGTCACTGTATATGCCAGGGATGGGGAACCTGTGGCCTTACAGATTATTTGCATTGAATATATAACTATCTGTAATATCATACTAATTAAGGAACAATAATCTTAAAATTCTACTAGTGCGGCCTTTTTCCCAATTGCCAAAATTTGCTGAAGCATTTCTGCACGAAAAGTTTCACCACCTCTGATATATACATATTTCTTCATGGAATTAAAACTCAAAATTTTTCAATGCAAATCTAAACGGAATAATTAATATTGATGTGAAATTTTCATTTCCTTTTACAAATGTCACTAATAAGTACTTATTATTATAAGTGTCAAAAAGAAATCTTAAGTTAAACAGTATTCAGTCAATACTAACACAAATGAGTGATTTTTTTTTGTTTCTTTGCTTGTGCGTATTTTTAAATCAATATTTCATTCATAGTTAGCACTTCAATCTTCATTTCAATATTTTTAAAATGATTGTACAAATTTAGTTTTTATTAAAATGTTATTTTAGAAAAATTTATCTACAATTAGAAATTGCAGTGTTAACATTTTACAGATTACTTACGACTTACCAAAAGCAACAAGATTTTCAATTGCTGAATTTAAGTTCACTATCTAAAAACATATCTCATAAATGAGAGGGAAACAGGAAAAATTCCAAAATATTTAAGCCTTTGCACTTGGAAAAGTAATAAGATAATTAAGGACTCATTTTAGAGCTTCAGGAGTTTAAAAATATGATTCCTGTTTGTTTCAAAATTTGTGAATTTTTACAATTCCATGACTTTTAAGTTATTTAAAACTATCAAGAATGCCAGTAAGAACAGTGAATAAAACTAAACATATAAGTGCAAAAGGTTAAAGAAATGTATAATATTATTAATTTTTAAATAAAAAAATTGATTCATTTCAGTATATCTCTCTTTGGTACATTTAAATTGTATACTTTTAGATTTACTGAAATTCTCTAACTGATACAACACAATGCTTCAGACTATATTTAAACATAAGAGGCAATTCTGATTCTCCTAAAAACACAATAGAAATAGATTTAAATAGCATTTAATAAAATTCTAATCACTTTAATGATCTCATCAAATCAAAAAAGTTTCATTCAGTACTTTATGCTAGGAATTTTTTTCCCTATTGAAATTAGCCTAAAGATATCAAAATGTTTATAATATAAAGAAAAATGGATGTAATCATCAGGGCTGAATGCGATGCTATTTTAAAAATCCAGAAAATTATGGAGTTGCAATAATTACCATTATTTTAGAATATTAATGCGATACACATTTCCAGATGTATACCCAGCATATTCTGTAATAATTTCATCCATAAAGCAAACAGCATAGCGTTTTAGAAAAAAAATTTATACCAATTCCTAAATTAACATATATTTTTGGTTGCTTTACATTTTTAAAAGGTACGTTTTTTTTTTTTTTTTTTTTTTTTTTGAGAAAGATTACAATCCACGAATTGAAGCTTTTAATTTTTTTTATTAACTTTATTCAGTGAGACGAGAGAAATTTTTATGTAGACAATATCTTTTAACTTACTCCTTCAAATACTAAATAACAACTTGAAGTATGCTTCTTAGTAGGTACTGGAGATGCATTATTGCTGAGAATGTTCGTCGAATGTAAAGAATTTTCATAAGACACCCAGTTATTCAATATAATCCCAAAAATTTTTTTCTCAGGAGGATCTCAATAAGTATTTACGATTCAAAAAGTCTAAATGTACTTTTATTAATGAGAATAAGTGGAATTTCATTGTCTGTTGGCTCTCAATGGGGATGTTTTGGATTCAATCATAATATTACCAATGTCATTAATCTTTGAATGATATTCTTTTTCTCTAAAACCAAATTTAAGATAATGAATTTGCATTTAAAAAATTCCAGAAGTCCTGGAATTTGTTATGTAAAAAAATCTGGAAATCCAGATATATCCAGACCACAATCACTCCTGAATCATCAGAGTTGCAGAAAACTTGAACCTAAATGTGTGTAGATGTGAAGATAGATTTAAAATAAAAAAAAAAAAGTAGATCAGCATGGGTAACCATCACAAATAAATTATCAGAAATGGCTACTTTTAAAATTGTACCTTTTATCAGGTTGAATTCAATAGAAATAATATCTATCAAACTCGAGAACATTTATGATAACACATTTGGGATAACTCATTCTTACAGACACCAAAATGGCAATGAACTCACAAAAATTATTTGAAAAATGAAGTTTTTCAGAAGAACACATGATTTAGACAAATAATGTTTTTTTAAAAAAAGGTTTTATTTTTTACATCCTTTAAAATGAAATACAAAATTTAAATCAAACAAAAACTTTTATTTCAACACTTCTCAGATGCAGTTCTATTATAAATACAAAAATAAGCATGTAAAACCATAATAATTCTCAGGCGGTGTTGATTTTTAAAATTAAAGAATGCATTTCCAGATATTTGACTAGTTCTGGAACGAAACTTCTTCACAAACATTTTTTCCTAAAAACTGAGTTCCAGAGTCAAAATAATATCTTTGATTTAGGGAACCAATATATTACATCTAATCAAAAATTCATTCAAGAAAAAAACTAGGAAGAAAACAAAATCTGTTTCTAATATGATCATAAATAATGCAATATAAATCTGCTTTACAAGCACAAAGGAGAAAAAAAAAAGGGTTTTACATAAAGATCTTTTTAAATAACTTAGGTAGTACAACACTTCCCCCTGCACCTCTCTGCAAATGAAAAAAAAAATGTGGAAAGAAACCTAATTTCCTTTTTCAAGTTATGACTGTGATGAGGTTTCCGAAGCACATATGCTCAAAGAAACAATTCTGGAAGTCACAGCAGAATGAGCACTTTTTATATACTTCAGAGTTTTCAGTTCACAGATCCCTTCACAAGGAAAATTTCTCATTTTGTTAGAATAACTTTTCCAGAATCCTCCTTTCCTCTGTACTTGGTCTTCCCTCGGGTCCAGGGTAAATAACGATATTTGATCATGTGCTATAAAAAGAAAAGATTCAGATGGTTAATAAAAGTTTGAAAAATTTGAACCAAACTTAACTCTCATTAATGTTTAAAATGAAATCTACAAGGAAAATAAAACTATAATAAAAAAAAATACAGGTAAAATCTATGAGGAAGTTAATTTCATCTTCAAGCTAAAACATTTTAAAATTATATGGTTTGGTTGAAAACTTAATACAAATAACTTAAGATTTGTAAAACTTTTCAACTGGAGAAATTCAACAAACCATTTATTCCAATTCTAAACCATTTTATTTCTGATTAAAAACAACTAATATACTTACTTTGATTTGTCTCTTCATAGTAATTCCAAACAGAGTTAGGAAGTACAAGAGGAGAATGGGCCAAAAAACTGGAACATTAAACATTTGGAAAAATGTGCAAAAAAGAGCCAATAATGTTGCTTTTGTAGTAGAATACCTATCAAAATATGCAAAGAAAAAAGGCATTTGAAATAAATTCTTTTCATCCACATATTTAAACAATAATATTCATTATATGTAAATCATACAAAAAATAACATTTAATGTCATAATCATAAATTTAAAAAGGTAAATTGTTTAGGAAAATAACCATCAAAGAGTAAGAAGAATTAAGAATTCATACTTTAATTAAGATTGATTTTATTCTATTGATTCATTGCTACAATTTTTTTTGTACACATGAAATGTCTAGGAAATTATCTGAACAACATTAGCTTTGAAATTTTAAAATCCAAGTTCTATATTCTCCTACAATAAAACAAGACTTCTTAGTAATATAGTTTTCTCGTGATTAAGGCAGCTCAAATCATGATAATAAAAGTACAAAAATATTTCTTCTCTCAAATAACTGACAATTTTTATATTTTAAAACTGTCCAAAACCAAGCAAATAAATTGTTTCTTGCTGAAAGAAGAAGTTTTAAAACTTTCCATGAATTCAAAACAGTGAAGCATTCCGACTTAAAATTTATAAAATTAATTTTTCATACCCATTACAATTTTTGATTCAATAAAACAAATAATACAACTTCCTAAAGAAAGGATCATAAGGGTCCATACACATTTCCTTAGAAGACTATCAAGGACTTTTAAGGACTTACAAAACCAAAAAATAAGGACCTCTAAATTGAATAAACTTAACGAATTGTCGCACACATTTTTAAATAAAATGTCTCATTTTTGAAAATTCAACCTATTAAATGATAAGGATAATATAAAACATAGAAGATACATTACAAATTTAACACAACAAAAATTCTTAAAAATACGAGTTAATAAATTGATGAAAAAAACCATGAAACTGGTAATCAAATTAAATATCTTTCAATTCCAAACTTTTTTCATTCAATTTTACACCTAAGGTATTTATTTTAATTTCTTTTCAATAATTGTTTTTCTTAGTTCATGCGATTGAATAAATAAATTTATGTCCTTTGACTTTTCAGCCTCGTTAGCTAAATCATTTGCTTCCCCATTTGTTTGGTGTATTTGGTTTGGAACATTTTCTTTTGTTTTAAAAAAAAAATCTATTTCCTCCTAGAGCTTTTCGTTTCAGTTGTGCTTCAGTCTTTTTTTTGGACCTTTCACTTTCTAAATACTGCATGTACTTTGCTCTAGCTGAGGTGGCAAAAAGTAAGGACTTTCAAGGACTTTTTAAAAATGGGGCATAAAAATAAGGATTTGTAAGGACTTTTAAGGACTAAATGTAAAAGTAAGGACTTGTAAGGACGCGTACGAACCCTGATCATGATCTTTGGTCTTCATGCTCCAAACGTTTAATCTTCCCAAGTCATTCATCAGTTAAGAATAAACAAACTACAGACTGATTCTTAATAACGACTAACAAACAAAATGCTCCATTTTTAGTATTTTGATAAAAAATTTAGAAAAAAACATTGATGTTTCTTCACTAATAATGCAAAATATATTAGGAACTTCCTCAGTCAAATTACAGTAGCAATTATTTATACTATCCATTCCAATGTCTTTCTTAATATGTGTTAGATTATTACATACCCAACAATATAACTTTCTTGCATTAAATACTCAGGCTAAACTTATGTCTTCCAAAACTTAAGAGACAAATAATATCATCACATCTTTCAGATTTCTGACACAATATGCCGTCATCAATCTTTATTGTAGATCCAACAATAATAAATAAAATAAAATAATCTGATAAAATTTAATTGAGCACTAAATATCCATTTTTTTGTCCCAGATTAATAAATTCATAAATTAATTCAGAATTTTCTGTCACCAAATAAAATTGAATTATACAGGGAGTCTACTTTTATTCAGGCCAAATAGCTAAATTCTAAACCATTAGAGATAGGCATATAGTTCAAATTGGAAAAATGCTTTAAATGACAGGAAGAATTATAATGTATGTTTTTTTTTAGTGCTACGAAATCTAACTTTTTATACAGTCCTCCAGTCCTATCAATAATATTTAGTAAAATATTCATGGAAAAAGAAGACGTATTTATATTCCATATTTTAGCTGCCATTATCCGGCTAGCTCACAGGAAGTGAAAATGAAGGTTAAAATAACGTTGGGCAAAGTTGAATTAAATGAAATTTATTCGTTCACACATCTTCCACATAGAATTATTCTGGGTTAACTAATATTACATATACGTTAACTAATATTACTAATATATACAACTCGCTAAGCATGGCGAGATTTGTTCGTCCCGTGAGAGGAAAACCAGCCAGACTTCTCACACCAAGACTCAAGTCAGACTCTCTCGTTCTTGTACAGAAAGTCAAAGGTCTTTGCAGCGCCATCCATCGGCAGGAGGGCGAGACAAAATGTCATTGTCACAATATTTTATTGTTGACTCAAATTGCCACACCTACTTCACATGTTACATCTCGTGTCTGACTGCCGGAACAGATCCTCAAAGCGAATCTAAAGGGGGTTGTCATAATCTCCGTGGCGCCATGGTTGGGTTTATCACACACTCTTAACATTTTAAACAAAAAAAAAGCCCCCTCTTCTGCGACTAAAACTGACCGAGTTATGAAGCTTTGAATATCGCTGACTTGGACCACTTTACACCATTTCAATAACAGTCTTGAAGACAATCTACCAATCAATGCACATCTACCAATCTTGCTCGATGAGGCCGCTGATTGGTTAAAAGTCATGAAATTCAAAGCTCCATATCGGTCAGTTTTAGTCGCAGAAGAGTGCAACTTTTTTTTGTTTAAAATGTTATTGTGAGAAGAATATCTTACTAAATATGACCGATAGGACCGAGGAACAGCATAAAAAGTTAGAATTAGTAACTTTTGCAGAAATATAAATATTGACTCAAACAACATAAATATAATTTTTCCTCCTCATTTAAAACATTTTTCCAATTGGAACTATATGCTTATCTCTAATGGTTTAGAAATTAGCTATTTTGCTATTATAAGAGTAGACACCCTATATATAATTATAAAGAGTTAGCACAAGAAATATAAGTGAACAAATAAAACAAAAATATACTAACCAAAATTTGAATTCTGGCAGACGTCTGATGAAAGGTCTAAATTCTTCGTTTGATTGAGTGGGTAAGCAAGGACCATCATCTGCACATTAAAAAACTCATGTAGAAAAATACAACTCTTGATGTAAAAAGAAATTTGCATGAGAATTATGTTTTAATAAAAACCCTATCTTCTATTCATTATATTTACAGAGTTGGATGATTATCATAAACATATCAGTATACATCAAGATTTTTTTTAAATGATACATTTATTATCAAATGTATATATTTGGATATAATTTGTAAGAAAACAATTATATTAGAACTTCCCCCTCCCCCTTTATTTCGAGGCAAACAGAAGCTGAAATTTGATAGCATGAAAATTTGTTGGTTTGGTTTAGTAACTAATGTCCCATTTTTTGAAGAAGCATGGGGATTATTTTGGGATGGACATTAATTTTGAAACCTGGTCATATGACCAGGACAATACCAAAGTCAGAACTCCCCTCTCCAAACTTCCATAGCACATCAGCAGCATCAGATACTCGGGGAAAAAAGGCAGATCTTTTGGTGGAATTGATGTCAAACTGGGAACCCTGGTCTTGAGGATGAGAGCTTAAGCAACAGGCTCACCGCAGCCAAAAACTTTGTCAGAAATCCTAGTATTTTATCATTGAATGATCAGTTGCTATTGTACGCTCAGAATTTTGCAAAATATATAACTTTGATTATAATAATTAGATATGTATAAAATAATGAAAATTATAATCTTATTAATTATAATTAATTGGTATCAAGCTTATTAAGATTTTAGCATTTTCAGAATAGCCCATTTTAAAGTGAAAAATTCTACATCACACTGCAAAAAACCAACAATACGACTTATATTAGATGCATGATTTTTTTTTTTTTTTTAACCATTTCGGGATGGACGTCCGCTGAAGTAAGCGTGCCCACAAGACGAGAGCACAGCAAGCGCAGTCTGTGCCCCCCGGCCCGAAGCATTTTCTCCTGCTAAGCCTAAAACACATTAAATTTTGTCAAAAGTATGTGTTACATAATAATGCATAAAAAGTGTCCTTTATATAGAAATGAAACCATTTTTAAATATGCGGTAAATGATATCATACTCTAAATCTTAAAAAAAGTTTAATTAAAATAGTTGATTTATAATAAAAAATAAAAATATAGTGTATTTCCCTATAATTGAAAGTACCTAAATAAACACTAGATTATTGATGCAAAATTCGAAAATATAAGAAAAATAAATATTTACATTCAATATTATAAAATACTTCAAGAAAATTGTAATTAACTCTTCAAAGCTTTCTGAAAAATCTTCTATTTCAGGACTCCACTGACATGATGGAATTGGAATCAATATATTAGTACTATCCTCTTCCAATTCAGAATTTGACGATTCATAACTATCTAAAGAACTCAAATAATTTATTGCTTTATCACTATTGTCGGAAAAATCCCAAGATTTGTCATTTAAAAATTTAGATATTTCCTCTTCTGAAAGTTAACGCGTTCTTTTAGCCATGACTGCAAAAATAAAACAGAGAGGCATAAAAACACTTGACAGAATATCTCCCATAAAATCCCAAGCCAAGCGAGAGGAGAAACTATAAACAATCACTCTAAAATGAATTAAAGAGCTCTTTAACACATGCTTCTATTTACACTCGCCAGCACGTGTTTCTGTTTATACTCTCAAAAATCAAATAATTCTACTAGAATGAATCACAGACACGTGGCTGACTACAATCTGACCTCGGAGAGAGAAATACTAATGTACAGGACCAATCTTTTGAAAGAAACATGGAATAGTAACGCCATCTGATAGAAAACATTTTGTTCAAAAGCCAAACGCATATGTGTGGCTCTCGGACCACAACAGCAATTTCTCCGTAAAGCAAGGATGTGGCGCACGGCCCCGAGATGAGTCAAGCTGAAACGCACATATGCAGCGCTCGTACCGGAGGGGTTAAAACCATAACTGTACTTATATTTAACTACAAGGGATATGATAATCTTCACATTTATGTTAAGCAAACACATTTAAAAAAAATTCCCAGCAGTTATTTCAAAGAAGTTGCATATTTCTTTTAACCTATCATTGGACTTGATTAAATTTTTTAACACACAGAACCGAAGTTCAAATAACTGACAGACAAATTTATTTCAATCAGAATAATCATTTAAAGAGAAAGTTGCTCGGATCATAATCAAAACATGGCAAAATTGTGGAAAAAATATATTCTTTTCATTAATTTCTGAAGTTCACAAATGAAACAAATACACATACATACTGTTCAACAATGGATTCCAAGACTACCACTTTTGGACAATTTTACACTGAAAAAGGGTGTCAGGCAATGAGTCATGTGAGCACATTTTCAAAATTCTTTGTTAGATCACGCTCAGTAAAATGTAAACATCACCCTTCCATTAGTCACTTTCCCCTATTTTGATGAAAGTAACTCCACCCGACGCATGAGCAAAAGTGCATTCTGAATCCCTAGCTATACAACATGCTGATCTTTACTAATTTCAACAGAAAGAAAATAGTAGACCAACAGTGTATAGTTTCTTATAGGTTTACTAGAAGATGTGTGCCTGTCTAAGACGGGCTTTTAGCTTGGCAACAATATATCAGATCTGATTGTCACAGATTTACTAAGGAAAGTTGTAGAAGAAAATATCATGTAAAATAAAATGCTGAACTTAGCTAAAAAGAAACCCTGTCATAACTCGAAATCCAAACAGTATCCCATGGTGCATATACTAATTTGTAGACAAGAGTGCTTAAAAATTAAAAAATGCATGAAAAACAGAACTGATGAAACAAAATTAATTCTAGCATAATTTCTATTTAATATTAACCGAGTTCCACATTAAAAAAATCCACTGAAAATGAAGAAATAAATTAATTCTTGTATTGCTATTAAATCATCACTATCTCTGTATGGATGAATCAGCATAAATAAAAAAAAGCAGGAAAAATCTTTAAAAAAAAAAAAAAAAAAAGCTGTATGAGTTTTTGTTGCTGTCTGGAAAGAATCTTTTAGCACGTTGCTGTTAACAATTTTGGACTGCTTATCTATAAGAGATTTTTTAAGCTGGTGAGAAATTCTAAAAGATTATAAAAGTTTTAAAGATATATGCATACACTGACTGCATGCAGAGAGCCCCAAAAAATGTATATACACTTTGACTAAATATTACATGAAAAGTTATTAACATCATTAAAATTTCATAACTCAAATGTAGAATTCAGTCAATTAGCAGAAGTGGTCAATATTTATAATCCCCTAGGCAACTGTCTAGTCACTACTGATAACAATCAATGAAATAGCAAATGTCACTAAGCATATCAATTCATATTTAGGAGCATTCTCTTTCAATGTTTATCCTTAACTAACAAACTGTAACTGATCTGAGCTATGTTTCCTCCCACCAAGGGCACCACAAGTACGCGGATGAGAAGCTGCAGGATAAGTAAGCAGGTTCTTGCTTTCCTAATGCCTATTTTAATGGTGTGGGGTCAAGTTACCTCCACTCCAATGAAGGGACATGCCTGCTGCAGAGGGATTGGATGGTGGCTCGTGATGTTTATTAGCACTCCACTCTCCATCCCCGATTGTTGTTGCAACGACCTTCATTCAATTCACCCCGGATGCCAAGGTAGAACAGGGGTAGATCGTTTGTGTTTACAAACATGTTTTGACCCTTAGGAGGCACCTCAGATATGGACATGAGAAATCGCAGAATAAATAAGCCGATTCTTGCTTCCCTGGAGGGCACAATAAAGGTGGCCTGATAATGGCCACATTTTTGATGAAGAAACATAACTCCCACGGAAGGGCTTGGTGCATGGGCCGATGATGGCCATTTGGTAACTAACCATAGTACCTAAATTATTGTCACACCGATCTGGTCATTCAGTAATTTGGGTGCTTAGATGGGGTCAGATGCATCTTTTATGGTTATAAGCATGTTTTAAATGTACCACAAAAAGAAATCCATTGAGAATAAGTTGTAGTGAAAGTGGGGAGAATTCAATGCTCCAATTTTCCATTTAGCTAGCCCATGAGTTTATTAACAACTTGTATTAATTAATGCACTAAATCTGTGGTAATGTGTAAATTAGTTTGAATTAAGGGGGGGGGATTAAAGTTTTTCTAAGAACAGTATAAATTTTTTGGAAAAAAAAGATTTTGAAAAACTTATGTGGCTATGTTTTGAGTGCTAATTTCACATTTTCTTATTTTTTAACTCCGATATTAGTGGATTGTAAATACATAAAATATAAATATTTCCATATCCAATCTAAGAAAAGAAGGAAAATTTTAAAAGTAAAAATATTAGTTTGAACACTACTCTTACCTTCAGCCATCGCTGGATCCATTTTGGGAGTAAGAAAAGCAAGGAAGAGATTTAACTGATATATTCCTAATGCATAAGTTATGATATACCAACCCTGAGAAAAAGAAAAATATTAAACTTAAAAACTGAATTTTGGCATTTAACAAACTAATAGGATAATAAAAATTATTTCAATTACGGGAATAGCCAACAATAACGAGCTATACAACTTTACAAATTTTTAGAGAAACTTGTCTTCAAGACATTTATAAAAAAGGCAATTAATTATTTCATTTTAAGGAACAAGTATCTGAATATCTCAAATTAATGCCAAACACACTACCTGAAACAGAATTTACTATCTTCAAATGAATGTTAAACATGCTAGAAGTGAGAATGGAATGCATCTGTACTCATAAAATATATATGAAGAGTGCCATACAGATTTAAGTTTGAGAATCTTGCAGTAAGAAAAAAGATGCAGCGTCACAATTCAGCATAAGACAATGCACAGTTAAATGTTAGATGACACACTTAAAAACTGACTCCCATTTCACTAGGGTACTATGCTAATTCATAGGATAAAATATAAAAAACAATTAGAATTGCTCTCAAAAGAATTAGGACAATTTCACAATGCTATGCAATTTTGCCTTATTTCTGGTCAGAATAAACATTTTACCAGGGTTTCTGTTGATAAAAACACTACAATTCTTTTTTTTAAATATGCATTAATTTAAAATGTTTTTTTTTTTTTTTTTTTTTTTTTTTTTTTTTTTTAAGAATGCATTTTGTTAGACCAATGTTTCAAAGCTAAGATGCAAAAATAAAGATATTTAAGATAAGTGAATAAATATCATTTAAAATTAAGAAATATTTTTTTAGCTAAATATGATTATTCAGTTAATTTTTGACAGTTTTCATTTAAGAATTTGAAAAAAATCATACATTTAAAAAAAATGACAGAAGCCTCAAGCTTTTAAAAAATGTACAAAAATTAAATGAAAACAGGGAAAGTAAATATTGAACTTTCACGAAATGTCACACAAACAGGTGTTTGCTTAATATAGAATTAATGATTGTATACATATTTCATATTGCATTTATATTTTATATATTAAAATATTTTGTATAAAAATCTGTCAAAAGCATAACCTCAAAAAGAACTAGAAATCAAACGTCCAAAACCACATTCAAATGCTTGAACCTAACTTGGTAAGTCCTAATGTTTAGCCTTCAATATGCTAGCTTCCTCAACAGCAGTTTGCACAAATATTAAACTAGTTGATTAACCAACAAATAACACCAATTTTAGTTTGACTCGGAAAATTTATATATGGTGAGACTAGGATTTTATCAATCACTAAGTTAACTTGTAAGACAACCTATCATAAATTTTATGGAGACCTCTAAAATCTTCAGAAAAACTCTAATGACATACAGGATTTAAAATACACCATATTTTTTTGCTTAATTAGTAAAAACAAAATTGCAATCAGAAATAAGATGGCACTTGATATGTCAAAAAGATACTAAAAATTCTAGCTAAAATCTTAAAATTATATTACTTCAAAATTTAGAAATTTGTAAACAAAAATGTTAATAGCACAGTCATTAATACATAAACTCACTTGCAAAATGAACACTCTAGCTAAAAAGCTAATCACTAATATTCCTGAACCAATCCAACGAGCAATTGTATATGGTGTCCATACATCTAAAATATGTTGATAAACCTAAAATAATATCAATTATCAAAACATCAAAATTGATATAAATCTAAATATATTCAACTTCTTAAAATATAGTCAATTTTAAAATGTCACCATTTTGTAATTTACAAGCCTAACTGAAAAAATATCCAGAACTCTTTAATCAGCCTGATATTTTTATTCTTATAGTAATGAGCCAACACACATTTAGGTCCATTACAGCTAGTACAATTGATCTCTCAAACCAAGGTCGGATTTAGACCTTGAACCACTCCGTGAAAAAGTACAAAATTGTGCCCCTATGGAACTAAAATGTAAAAATTCTAAAGAAAAAAAAAGATATATAGTCTTTATTTTTTTTGCATTTTTTTTAGCAAATGTCCAAAAAACAACAGTGTAAATCAGTGATTGACACACTGATTGATTTATAATAACTTTTCACTTAAAATATTTCATTTACAAAACAGTTAACAGGAATATAATTCAGATGAATTGTTTTTTACAAACTTTTAGTTCAGAGAATTCTCTAATTAATTCAGAAACATCGAAACTGTTAATAAGTTCATACTCAATTCCTGATATAGAGGGATGAGATTGGCAAAGAAGCAAAAAGACTGAAATCATGCATGAGCAAAAAGATTGTACCATAAATTTATATGCGAATGTAAAACATCGGAACATGAAACATGATGAAAATATTACACTATAATAATTAATAACTTAATTATTTATAATTCAGTACGTATAAATAAGAAAAATAATATTAAATTATCATTAGATCATTCACATTAAAAGTTAAGAAACAAGTTTAACACATCATCAGGGGCATCAGAAAATACAAAATTAGACATTAAAACATATTTACCACCTGTACATCACTGAGATGCAACAGTCACCCAGCAGAAGTCTGAGAAGAATTATATTTAATAGCCTTTTGATAAAAGTTAGTAGCTCAAAAAATAAATAAAAATAACGACAAAAATTTCTTTGCTTCATGCAATTGTGTAAAGTTGTGTGCTCTTTATAAATTATAATAATGTATCTTATACTGAATTCTGTTTTATTTCTTTTATTTTTATACATTTTTGCAAAAGTAACAGCACAATGATTTTGCACCTTATAAAGTGAGAGGGGCCGAGATATTGTACAGTTACAATGACAGATTCATTTAGCATTATTGTTATTTGAAACCCTTTGAAACATTTCCTTAATTGTTAAAGAAGTGGTTTTCTTTCATTTTTTTTATTTGTGTGGCTTTTGTTGGTAACAGATCTCCATTAACACGCTTCACCCCTTGTTTTGGAGGGCTCTTATCTTTCACAGATTTTTCTTCAATAAAGGACGTGTTTGCATCCTCTGCAAGTTTATTTTCAGTACAGGTTAAACTTTTTCCACAGTCTTCATTGGTATCTCTCTGCTTAATTACTGGCATAGTTGTTGGGACTACATTATCTCCAGAATGCCTAGGTAAATCGTCTGTTTTATTTTTTTATTTTGAGAAAATTTTTTTATGTCTTATTCTCTGCTTTTTTGCAGCATTTCCACACAACTTTTTAGCTGCCTCTTTTGACAGGAGTTTCTTTTTTTTTTCATGTAGTTTATTTATTTGTTTTTGTTCTTTTTTTCTTTTTTTTTTTTCATCTTAGTACGCCCTATAAGATGACCTTAAGTTTTGAACTAATTTTTTTCAACGTGTTCATGCAAAAAAAATCTTGAATTTTTTTTATTTTTGAAATCTTGAAAATTTTTCACAAAATATGCCACAGAGATTTTTTCTGCAAAAAGGTGATACTTAATACTTTGAATGGCGCTGAATGTTGGAATATTCATCCTTGTAGAGCTTACTGATATAATGTTGATTCGGCTGTAGAAGATGAATCATCTACTTTCCTAGCAGGTGGAGTTAAGCCGCAAGGTCAAGCATATTTTCCCAGAATTTTCTTTTGAAAACGGAAGATAGAAAGGTTTCTTTACTTTGTGTAAAAGCGGAATTTTCGGAAGAAAAAGAAATTTTCGCAGGGGGAGGGGTCGAAAATTCGAGGGAGAAGGAAAAAAAAAAACGGAATTTGGAGAGGAAAAAAAAGACAAAAAAGCGGAATTTCACCAAATAACAAGAAAGCAGAAATCTGCCAAAAAGCGGAAGAATCTCATTCCTGAATATAGTTATAAAAATCTTTCGGGTAGTATTAAAAAAATTCCTATACTTGTTCAACTTCCGGAATTTCAACAATTTTAGTACGGAACCTCACTGAAAACGGCAAAAAAATTTATATAATATTGAAAAACGAAAACACTTCTTCTAAAATATCGCTTTGAGGTGTTTCGGCTCTCATCCTGGGCTACCTTCGTGCCAAATTTCGTACCTGTAGGTGCAGCGGTCTCTGCCCTGTACCGTACACAGACATTGCCTTCTATATATACATAGATTACTGGATGCCTTGAAAGCTTCATGGTTATTAGTACATCAAATTAGATTGTTTTATGGTTTTTTAGAATTTTTCCAGAAAATTTTCTAATTAATTCAGAAACTCTGTTGCGATTTTTTTCTCATTCTGTTTTGGCAATTTTGTGCCCCTCGATTTTTTTTACTCCGTGCCGGGGCACGGACTAACAGAGCGTTTGTCCGACCCCGTTCAAACAGCCTGGTTTCACCCAGACAAGCCTAAAGATGACACCCTTTTGTAATGTACTAGCCTAAACTACTGAAAAATATATCCAGAACTCTTTAATCAGCCTGATATTTTTATTCTTACCGTAATGAGCCAACACACATTTTGGTCCATTAGAGCATGTACAATGTTCACCCAGGCTTATTGCAATAAGCCTTGTCTCCTACTGGCCTCTTATAAAATAAGCATACAAAAAGATTTGGTTCCTTCAATGCTTACAAAAATTGAATAATAATCATTTCTCATGCAACTCTTATTATTAAATAATAATTATGCAACTGTTCACATACAAAATACAACAAGACCAAAATTTGGAAATCAAATTGGACAAAGTACCTGTAACCTGTTGTCAACTCAGCTAAGGTATTTCCCACCTTAATAGTGCAGTTTTCTATACTGTCCGATTAGAAGACCCCCTCTTGTTTTGGGAATATGTTATTGTATCAATTCAACTAAGTGCCGGCTATTTGTGTATTGAATGATAATGTCTATGAATGACTTAATTTTAGATTATAAGTGTAAAAATGCTACAATTCGATGCATGAACTGAGCTCGGGATACACTGGTACGGAGTTGACATACTATTGTGCAATAAGACTGAATAAAAACCATGCTGTTTGAGAGACTAACTGCACAATTTCTAATTAGCCCAAAGATGCCCGAGATCATAACAATAAAACTACAAAATATCAAGCAGATCAGAAAATGTTAAATATTTTTTTTTTTTTTTCTAATTAGCCTGTTGCATTGCAAAATGTTGACTCTCTTTACAATAACCTGGAGTTTCCAATTTTGGCCTTGATATAAACAGTAACAAATTATTAAAGTAGAGATATTTCTTTATTCTTACTGTTTAGAAAAGATACAATAAATTCTAATTTTTACTCTCATTGAGATATTTTCTTTACGACTTTTTCTTTATTTCTGTTGCAATGTACTTAATTGTCCTAAAGGTGCTTAGCCATAAAATTGATACTTTACATATATTACACTCGCAAACAACTTTTGTTTGGGTGCCAACATGCCACACTGAATACATGGTTGCACATATTTTAACTGAGTGTTCCACATTGCGTAGTCTCTTTTTAAGTCATCATCTCTAAACATGCAGGACTTTGGTGGAGAGAACCTCTGCATCCTTTATCTTTTTAAAGGCCATTGATTTGTATAATTTTATTCAGATCTCAGTTTCTTTTAATACATATATCTCATGTTTTAGACACCTGATAATACAATGAATGATCTTTTATTATTAGTATTAACTCCACATAAGTTACTTTTTCCCTTAACACAGTTTCCTTTCACACCATGTAATTGGTGCAAGTAAGGTCACATTGGGCTCTTGTGCCATTAAATTGAATAAACCAACCACAAAGTTCATTGACAAATTGGATTTTTTAGATGTATATCATAGTTCATTTTAAATCGTTTTAACTATTGTTCATGTATTTAGAAGTTGTCAGGGAAGAATTTTCTTAAATTTGGGAAAAGATTTAAGCTTTTAGCATAATTATTCTTCACAGATATGATGAAGTTTCATAATTACAGTTGTTTTAACAATAATTAGAGTTCTATAAAGTTTAGTTGGGTCTTTTTTATAACATATAGGCTGTTAAAACAGGTATAAAATCATTTTCATTAAATCCATTATTAAACCTAAATTATGTTATAGGATATTTAGTCAATTTTGACTTCCTGTTCAATAAAAAATTTAAAATTAAGGACAAGAGAATTTACTTTGTAAATCCATCGCCTGGCTAATAAAATTTAAGATGGCATTTAATGTATAGCGAATACTTTTTACTTCCTAAAGTTAGCAATATTTTTAGCAACTATTGTAGTAAAAATTAATTTAGGTTGTTTTACAAATCAGAAAACAAATATATGAAAACCTCTAATTCTTAAAAAAAAGTAAAGACTTCTTCTTTTTATCAATTACTTTCAGACTAGTTTCTTTTTCTTTTTTTTTTTTTAAGACCTAAAAATAAGGTAAAATGACTTTAAAATAAATGTTGAAACACCAAATATTACTTTGTCAGCATAAAAAAAATACTAAATAATGAAGAAAAACCAAGATTAGTTAACCATTGCTTTGTCGGCATAGTTATAAAATCTAATAAAAAATACTAACCAATTAAGCAATAAAACAATCTAGAGAAAAATTGAGATTAATTAACAAATAACAGTTTTTATGGCAAAAATAACTTTTGAACAGATTAGATCCATTTTACCTGAAAGGAAGTTTGCAACCGATGTAAAATTAAAACAAAAAAAAAACCTAAACTTTAAACTTACAAATAATGAAATTATATAAAAAAAAATTATTACACCATGCTATAACTTAAATAATTTTTCTTACAAATTACTTAACCATTAATGATGTAATTTTAATTAACTAACAAACAATGATAGGAGTACTATGAGTCATCAAGCATTGAAATGTATCCAATATTGATTATCTAAATTATAACACAAACCACATATATTTATACTGTAGTTATATACCTGATCACAGCATGAATCATAAATTTCAGCATTAGCATGAACTGGCCATCAAATTAGAACAGATTCAAAAAGCTAAAAATCTAATTATAAAATAAGCTTTATAAATTAATCTTGATTTATGCTTCTTCTGAAATAATAGATCACTCAATATCAAAATTTTTTTAACGATACACAAATCGACAAACATAAAATTTATAAAAATGTAAGAATTCGTTTTTGATACAAAAACAGGAATAATCATATTTAATACATACTTGTGATATTTTATGTGTAGTGCAAGCAAAAACTGACGGCCTCGGTCGCACAGAATCGTCACTTTGCATCATGATGAAGTACGAAAATGAATGAACCTGATATCAAGTAAATCTAAAAATAAAAAAAAAAATCGTGCCAGATTAATAAATTGACACAAATTATCCAGTGGTTATAGAAAGTTTCCTTAGTGAATACGTGTCAATAAATGCACGGCAATTGTTAGTACCAGAAAAAATGATGAGTTAAAACTTAACAAAAAATTATATCCAATATTCTTGTAAAAAACTGATGATTAATGTTAAAAATAAAATGCCGCTAGACAAACCTCAGATTTAATCAAACAAATTATGAAACAGTCGACGATAGGTCAATTTATTTATTAAACAATTCCTTAATATCTTTTATACGAGTTTAAAATAAAGTTACCGTTTTACCTTTATATACAATAGTTGTCGATCATATACTTATAAAGGAATCCATCGAGTACAATTAGATATTTATCAGCATTTTTCGGTATATGAAAATGAGTAGCCGTAGAAAATGTAAACCCTGCCTCTTAAGATGACGTAAATTTAGAAGTTTTCTTCCTGACACATTATGATGAAATTGCCATATCCCAATTGCCAACTCATTCCAGTTGACTAGTGATCTAGCCTCAAATCGACACTTTTTACTGGAAAAACAAAGAAAATATTTGGTTTCATTTAAATGCTTCGAAAAATATTTTTTTAAAAAGCCTGAAATAATATCAAAAATTTTATTCTAGTGGTTTATGATGAGGTTACGGGCGAGTTTTCTGTTTTGCTTATTTACATTAAAATGCCTTACTTACGTAATTCCGGTGTAATGCTAAGTCGATGGAATCTTCAAAGCGGAAGTGCAAAAATAATGCAAATAAAGTCAAGTTTTTAATGTAAGTAAACAAAACAGAAAATTCGTCCATAAAATATCACGCAAAACAACAACAGAAAACTATGATCATATCACGGAAGACTTTAAAATAACTGGGAAGAGTAAATGTCCCCCGGCATGTGAATCCTTTGGGGGGGGGGATATAATTTTACTTTAAAGATAAGTTTTATATAAATATACAGTTATCTTTCAAGTTTAGCAGAAAAACTGCTGAGGTTTCTTTTATCTCACTGACGGAGTGAGAAAAAAAATAGAAGCTTTTGAGGTATCTGAAGCGGATTATGCAAGCCTGTTTTCCATAATCAAATATTCGTCACATGTCAGTAGCGAATGCAGGGGGGGTAACGGGTTTCAGCCCCCCCCCCCCCGAGCTAAACCAGAAATCTAACTGTTTGTTCTTAATTTTCCTTTAAAAAAAAAATAGTAAAAACGTGACAACGTTGCTTTCTGACTTGACAGGCTCGAAAATTTCCCTAATTTTCTAGCCATTCCACTTGTAGCGTTGACGCGGTCGAAAGCATTTTTTGTCTAGTTATTTCATTGTATTTTTTTATTAAATTATCGAAAGTATTGTAGTGTTCTTTATGATTCTTTTGTCAGATGAGTCAAGTCTGTAAAGTTAGAGTGTTTTGGTTTACATAAGCCACGAGGTTTGACATTCGTCATGGCGATACAAAATTTATATGACCTTAGCCACCATCCCGACCCGAATTCTTTATTCGCCACTGTCACATGTGAAATAGATCTGACACATCTCATACTCGAGCAATTACTTAGCGCATCTGTCTTTCTACAGCTGCTTGTACATCGGTCGTTGGGTAGGAGTTTGATAATGGTACAGATTTTATTGTCACTAGTTGTCACTTGTAATATTGACTGCCAAACTGTCATTTTTTTATATCCAAACAAATAACATTGAAATAACTTCCCTCTTAAGCAAAAAAGTGTTCACACCGGGGATCACACCACGAGTCTGTGGATGAGAAGCCGCTGGATAAGTAAGCTGGGTCTCGTTTCCTAGGTGGGTACAATAATGGCTGTGTGGCTCTTAAGGTCCATCTCCGATTCTGGATCGTACCCTTGCAATCAGTGGCGTAGCTAAAGAAGGGCGAAGAGGACGGTCCACCTCGGCGCAACTTCAAAAAGAGCGGCAAAAGCAGACATGCAGAAAAAATTTTGTAATTAAGAGCAGCGGTACTAGCTCAATCATTGTGTATATAAAAAATAACTAATGTAATTAAATCGTATTTTTAGCTTGGTGGACGTTCGATTTCTCAACCCACTTGCAGAGGTCGAAGCCGTCAAACGACGAATAAAATGTTTATTCCCTGGAATTTATTTTTATATTTTGAGGTATATATGTCCTATGCAACTTATAAAGGAAGGCCGGTATGTTGCAAGTTCGCCACGGAAGACAAAAGTTGCATCTACGCCATTGCCTGTAATGGAGGAAGGCTATTTTGCGTTCGGCTAGAGTGTCCGTATTTTCTGTCGCGGCGGTCGGTCAGTCAGTTTTACTTGGATGCTAAGGCAGGGCGCGCTTCTCTTTTTATTTAGCAAGAGAGTAAAGAATTACATAATACCATTTAAGAATGTATAGCAAGAATAATTTTTCACTGTCCATTTAGATTATTTATAAGATGTTATACTTTTGTAAAAAACAATATTTCCGCAGAATGTATCCTTTAATGAAATGATAGAATGGACCTTATGCATGTGACGTCACATCCTCCGACACGTGACGTGCCGGAGGCAGCCATTGGTCAGTCTTAAACAGCTGAATCAGAACTGCTTTTATTTCTGAGTCACTTATAGGCTGATCGTTTTGTTTATTCCTCCACAGCTGTTTTTCTATACTCTCGAACCCAAACGGTGCATAAGGTCCATTAGATACAATGGCTATGTACGACGTAACAACTATGTTTTGAAAATTAAACGGGATGTGTTATAAAGATTTAGCAATGAGTATTTGACGGCCATTGTACATTTTACAGTAGAACCCAGGTAATTAGAAATTCCGGATAATCCGAATATCTTTTTTTAAATTTTCTGGAAACTTTTTACTGAAAAATGAAGGAAAAACAACCATTACGAATCAGAAACAAAGCTAATGTTTATTCTTAACTTAAAAGAAGTATTCGAAGTGGTCTTTAAGAATGAGTCCAGCACCTTAACCTTCTAGCAGTCGCGTGTATGCAGGATATACTTATGTCGTAGGACTACGTTCCTCCCATTGGGGGTCTCTGGAAGGAATTTGATTCACACGCCAAAACGCCACAAAAAACGTTATATGGGAGATCCTCTATATCTCGGTAACTACATATGTTAAAACACAACTAATGCCTTATTTTAGACATAAAGGGTAATAACAGAAATTACAAAAAAAAAAATTGAAAACCGGAATTGTAGTTCGGCGACTACAGAGTCGCAAAGTTGGAAAAAAAATACGCGTGAATTGGTGACGTCACACGCATGAGGTGCGCGCTCACAATTGGCTGATGCTCTCGCTTGCCACGTTTTCACTAGCGAGATTTCGTGATTGAGTTGAAAATTTTGTTTCGACAAATTTAATGTAATAATGGCTCCAAATGTAAATTTACAAAGAAGGAAACGCCAACGAGATATAGAGAAATTAAGAAAAGTATTGAAGCAGGAGAAGCAACAAAAAAAAAACAGCAGGAAAAGGAACAAAAGCAGCAAGCAGTAGAGGCAACGAAAGAAACAGCAATATAAGGAACGTCCGGCCTTACTTGCAAAAGAGATATGTAGACGATATTATGAGAATAAGAAAAAAAAGAAAATGACAGCAGAGGCAGCTAACAGATGCTCAACGATTTCGAACTTCGAGAAATAAGAGTAACTTCGAGAAACAAAAGAGTATTCCGAGTAACAAAGAGAATCCGAGAAACAAAAGTGAATCGCGAGTAATAAAGAGAAACCGAGAAACTTCAAGAAACAAAAGAGTCACGAGAATAAAGTAGTCCTACGCCTTTAACATCTGCGGCTGTTTGAAGAAGACATCCTCCCGCCATTTTTTATGCGATCTGTATTTAGTAGGTTTGTCCTAAACAAAGTTTATATAAATAAAAACTACACTTAAATTAATAAAAGAAAGATATAACTATGTAACACGATGCACAATATAAGTATCTCCTGCATATTCGAGCCTGCTAGAGAGTTAATGAGTATCAAGCCAGTCTACACGGCGATCTTTAGTGAAGTCGGATCTCGAACCTGTGACCTATTTTCCCGAAGCCATCCTGGCAGGAGAAAGGAGAGAACCAGTGGTGAATCCGGAGGGAGGAGCTATGGGGCTGAAGCCTCTCCAGAGCTAAGGCCGAATTCTTGATTTTATTTAACACTGGAGCGGTTAGCTATTTTGATGTACTAGCTTTAAAATCTTAAAAATTGGCTTTTAAATTGAATTGGATCTAGGGATGGCGGTTAATTTAAAAAAAAAAACGGTTTTTTCACCTCCGGTTTAATCTGGCGGTTAAAACAGCTCAAAGTAAGCGGTTTTTGAAAAAACCTGTTTTCGGTTTTTTTAAAAGCAACGTTTGTGGACAGAATTTTTTATTAATAATAATAATATACAATAAGTTAATATCAATACAATAATTAATTAATGCTATAAGTAATGATTATAAATAAGTAATTAATACAATATGTAATAATAATAAATGAGTAATTATGCAATAAGTAAGTATTATAGACAGTTTTTTATTAACATTGTTTTCAGAGGAAATTAATTCATTGGCCAATATTTATCATTTTATCTGCTCATAAACACTCTTCAAGCAATGTGTTGATCCGCGAGTCGACACCTCTCATCGGAAATAACATCATTCAACGTAGATACTAATCTTTCGGACGCCACAGAACTTCCGACTAAAGATATTTTTGGCTACAAAAAACAGAAGTCGTTTGCAGACAAAATTTTTTTCGGTTCTTTTACATAAAAAAAAATGCCTTTTGCAGACAAAATTTTTTCTTATTGTTTTTACAGGAAATCAATCCATTGGCAAATATTTATCTGTTAAAGACTCTTTCAGTAATCCGCCATCCAACAGACGCCTCGAGAAATCAGTTTCGTTGATTGGCCTAAGATGATGAAATTCAAAGCTTCATAACTTGGTAAATTTTAGTCTAATCGAATCTATCTTCCGATCCGGTTTTTTTTATTATTTGGAATAAAAAAATAAATAACCGGAACAAAAAGATAACCAAAAAAACCCGGTTAACCAAAATAAAAAAAAAACGGTTTTTTGTTAAAACCGGTAGGTTTTTGCCATTCCTACAGCCCAACCTGTTAAAAATTGGAACTTTATCTAAGAAATCACATATATGAGCTTCAGATCAGGAGAACTTAATGTCAGTTCAGATGAACATGTATTTCTATTTGCTAGTTTCTTTTATTTAACGTTAACTAATAATTTGTAATAGAAAGAATTTTTGAACGGTTTCAAAAAATTAAAAACCTAATAACGGGTCTATTCTGGTATCTCCGGGTGGGTTGGGAGACGTCACTTTTTCCGCCCATTAACAAGTGCGATTCTCGTACCCGTTTTTCCAACCGGTTGGTATCTCGCTCGGTCGAAAAAAGGATTTCTCGCCAGCTCTGTACATGGCGTAAACGCTATTAGCTAGCGAGAAGTGTTGTTTCGATATCAGAACTTACCAAATTTTCGTTTAAAATGGAGGCTGCTAAAACGTTAATTGGGTTTTCAAAGAATTTATCGGGATAAATGTAATCCATTTGACCAACCTGAAGAATTTATCAATTACTTTAGATTTTTTAAAGAGTAGTTAAATCTTTTATCGAATTTAAATAATTTAATACGACAATCTAAAGTAATTAAATCTTTAAAAGTAGTTAAATCTTTTACTACTCCATCAAGATAGTCAATAATGATATTTGATAATTAGCTAAGATAAATTACATTTAAAGATTTAATTACTTAATAATTTCTTATTAAATTAAATTAGGGTACCATTTTTTTAACATTGCGTGTGGAATGACTTTCCTCATTCCGTATATAGCCTTACAATTTTTTTTATTTGCGTTTTAATTCAAAGAAATTTATCAAATATTTACGAAGTAATTGCAAAATCTGACAATAAAAGAATTTTTCTTGTTCCTTGATAAAGATGTAATTTTTTTAATGTTGTGAAAACTTGCTGAATTTAATAACTTTTTTTCATGTTTTATTTTCTTTTGTAATTGGAAAAATAAACAAATGGTTTGTAATATTAATTTATAAGATTTATTCATGTTAAAATAATTGGCATGGAAAAAAGTTTATTGCTTTTCCTCTCTCTAGAAAACTGATAAAATTACATCAATATATTGAAAAAAAGACTGCAATTTATGTTCTATAAATGTATAATATTATTATAAATATATATTTTTAAAAGATAAATGGTTTAACCCCCCCCCCCTTAACAATGGACTTATGAAAGCAAGAAGGATGCATTATAATGCATCTTATAAGAGCAGAAGTTAAATCTTCCCACCTCTTCCATTGGTGTCTTTTGAAAAGATGCGATCAACTTTCCCACTTAAAATTTGTGGATATTTTTCAAAATAATCCAACATAATTTCGAATTGGAAAGCAAATGTACGCTTCGCCATAGTTCCTTTGGCGATTCAAAACTCAAACTGAAACCATAAACAAAAATATCGCACACGATCGCTTGATTTGCTGCTCGCGAGTAGAAATACGTCACTTCCTAGCGTAAAGCGAGATGTTTGAAGCGACCGAGGTACGAGAATCAGACCCCTTTTCTTTCGGTCGAGAAAAAGCCATTAACGTCCCGCGGTCGAAATGCTCCCAACCCAACCGGGGTACGAGAATAGACCCATAAGTTAAATCAAAAGTACGCACGGTTTTTTTTTAAATAATTTTCAGCACTGGACCGTTAAAAGGTCTGCAAAGAAATCTTTCAACTAGAATTTATTGTTTTTATTTTTAAATGGTTGCCACTGCTAAAATTGATTTTTCAGCTCATTTTATTATACGTTACGGGTCTATTCTGGTACCCCCGGTTGGGTTAGGAGACGTCATTT
>BGPR01001356.1:0-60909 GCA_013235015.1 Araneus ventricosus | reverse complement strand
CCGAGCTAAACCAGAATTCTAACTGTTTGTTCTTAATTTTCCTTTTTTAAAAAAATAGTAAAAACGTGACAACGTTGCTTTCTGGCTTGACAGGCTCGAAAATTTTCCTAATTTTCTAGCCATTCCACTTGTACTTGTAGCATTGACACGGTCGAAAGCATTTTTGTCTAGTTATTTCATTGTATTTTTTTTTATTAAATTATCGAAAGTATTGTAGTGTTCTTTATGATTCTTTTGTCAGATGAGTCAAGTCTGTAAAGTTAGAGTGTTTTGGTTTACATAAGCCACGAGGTTTGACATTCGTCATGGCGATACAAAATTTATATGACCTTAGCCACCACCACGACCCGAATTCTTTATTCGCCACTGTCACATGTGAAATAGATCTGACACATCTCATACTCGAGCAATTACTTAGCGCATCTGTCTTTCTACAGCTGCTTGTACATCGGTCGTTGGGTAGGAGATTGATAATGGTACAGATTTCATTGTCACTTGTAATATCCCAGATAGCAATTTTAGTTTGCAGCAAATTTGCATTGCAAGTCTGCAAGCTTTCTGCAAATGTGTCACGACACGTGTGCAAGTGTGAAACAAGCTTGCAGCAAGTTACCGCAAGCCTCGAAGTCACCATAGGACGAACTTGCAGCAAGTTTGCCGCAAGCTTGCATTGCAAACTCATTGCAAATTATAGCAAAAACAGAGTACGAACACAACCCGGGATAGAACTCGCGACCTCCCGGTTCCGAAGCGGAGACGCCAACCATTGAGACAGCTGAACTCTGAGAGGAGAAATAGATTTCGCTAATACATCGTTCGATTCGATTCGTATACGATTTATTTTAAACTTTTTACTTGGTTTCATTAATTTTTTGAGTTGAGAATATGATTTGAAGTCAAAGAGAGAGCGACTTTCGCTAATAACAACGTTTTGCTAGTAGAATAAATTATGAAATTAGAGTTCAAAAGTAATTTACGTTAAAATGGGACAAAATGTATAAGTTTATTTTTCAACAAACATTGACTGTTTTTTCGGTTTAATTTTGTTTATAAACGCTAAGATTTCAACATTAAGAAAAAGGCGATATAGCTTTCTTTAAAGTGCGAGTGATATATTTAGTAAAAAGATGGAAAATGTTTCAAAATTTTTTTTTATAAAAAAGTTAGTTTTTTTTACAAATTATCATTGATTTATTGAGTTAATAAAAAGAAGGACGGTCTAGGAGATGCTATTAAAAATCGGATGTTTTTTTTTACAACAGAGACAAAGATAATTATCTCTTTGTGCTGTCTTTTCAGAAAGCTTGTTTTGCATACTTGCTGCAAGTTTGATTTGCAAGCGAGGGTGGCGCTAGTTGTCACAGCGAATTTGCTACAAGCTTTGCTTTGCAAGTTTGACGCTTCAAATTTTGCCATGACAAGTCAAAATCAAACTTGCTGCAAACTTACGTGCTATCTGGGATTGACTGCCAAACTGTCATTTTTTTATATCCAAACAAATAACATTGAAATAACTTCCCTCTTAAGCAAAAAAGTGTTCACACCGGGGATCACACCACGAGTACGTGGATGAGAAACCGCCGGATAAGTAAGCTGGGTCTCGCTTCCTAGGTGGGTACAATAATGGTTGTGTGGCTCTTAGGGTCCATCTCCGATTCTGGGTCGTACCCTTGCAATCAGTGGCGTAACTAAAGAAGGGCGAAAGGCGAAGAGGACGGCCCACCTCGGCGCAACTTCAAAAAGAGCGGCAAAAGCAGACATGCAGAAAAAAATTTTGTAATTAAGAGCAGCGGTACTAGCTAAATCATTGTGTATATAAAAAAATAACTAATGTAATTAAATCGTATTTTTAGCTTGGTGGACGTTCGATTTCTCAACCCACTTGCAGAGATCGAAGCCGTCAAACGACGAATAAAATGTTTATTCCCTGGAATTTATTTTTATATTTTGAGGTGTATATGTCCTATGCAACTTATAAAGGAAGGCCGGTATGTTGCAAGTTCGCCACGGATGACAAAAGTTGCATCTACGCCACTGCCTGTAATGGAGGAAGGCTATTTTGCGTTCGGCTAGAGTGTCCGTATTTTCTGTCGCGGCGGCCGGTCAGTCAGTTTTACTTGGATGCTAAGGCAGGGCGCGGCTCTCTTTTAATTTAGCAAGAAAGTAAAGAATTACATAATATCATTTAAGAATGTATAGCAGGAATAATTTTTCACTGTCCATTTAGACTATTTATAAGATGGTATACTTTTGTAAATAACAATATTTCCGCAGAATGTATCCTTTAATGAAATGATAGAATGGACCTTACGCATGTGACGTCACATCCTCCGACATGCGACCTGCCGGCGGCAGCCATTGGTCAGTCTTAAACTGCTGACTCAGAACTGCTTTTATTTCTGAGTCACTTATAAGCGGGGTTTACACGCGAACAGTAAAACCGACAGTAAGAGATGACGCATGCGCAGAATCATAAAAGTTTTAACCGGGCCACGGCAAGTCTCTGTCCGAACTTGACAGCGACATCCTACTGTCGGTTTTACTGTTCGCGTGTAAACCCCGCTATAGGCTGATCGTTTTGTTTATTCCTCCACAGCTGTTTTTCTATACTCTCGAACCCAAACGGTGCATAAGGTCCATTAGATACAATGGCTATGTACGACGTAACAACTATGTTTTGAAAATTAAACGGGATGTGTTATAAAGATTTAGCAATGAGTATTTGACGGCCATTGTACATTTTACAATAGAACCCAGGTAATCCGAAATTCCGGATAATCCGAATATCTTTTTTTTAAAATTTTCTGGAAACGTTTTACTGAAAAATGAAGGAAAAACAACCATTACGAATCAGAAACAAAGCTAATGTTCATTCCTAACTTAAAAGAAGTATTCGAAGTACTCTATATCTCGGTAACTACATATGTTAAAACATAACTAATGCCTTATTTTAGACATAAAGGGTAATAACAGAAATTACAAAAAAAATTGAAAACCGGAATTGTAGTTCAGCGACTACAGAGTTGAAAAGTTGGAAAAAAAGACGCGTGAATTGGTGACGTCACACGCATGAGGCGCGCGCTCACAATTGGCTGATGCTCTCGCTTGCCACGTTTTCACTAGCGAGATTTCGTGATTGAGTTGAAAATTTTGTTTCGACAAATTTAATGTAATAATGGCTCCAACTGTAAATTTACAAAGAAGGAAACGCCAACGAGATATAGAGAAATTAAGAAAAGTATTGTTGCAGCAGGAGAAGCAACAAAAGAAACAGCAGGAAAAGGAACAAAAGCAGCAAGCAGGAGAGGCAACGAAAGAAACAGCAATATAAGGAACGTCCGGCCTTACTTGCAAAAGAGATATGTAAACGATATTATGAGAATAAGAAAAGAAAAGAAAATGACCGCAGAGGCAGCTAACAGATGCTCAACGATTTCGAACTTCGAGAAATAAGAGTATCACGAGTAACTTCGAGAAACAAAAGAGTATTCCGAGTAACAAAGAGAATCCGAGAAGCTTCGAGAAACAAAAGTGAATCGCGAGTAACAAAGAGAAACCGAGAAACTTCAAGAAACAAAAGAGTTACGAGAAAAAAGTAGTCCTATGCCTTTAACATCAGCGGCTGTTTGAAGAAGACATCCTCCCGTCATTTTTTTATGCGATCTGTATTTAGTAACTTTATCCTAAACGAAGTTTATATAAATAAAAACTACACTTAAATTAATAAAAGAAAGATATAAGTACGTAACACGATGCACAATATAATTGCCTCCTGCATATTCGAGCCTGCTGGAGAGTTAATGAGTATCAAGCCAGACTACACGGCGATCTTTAGTGAGGTCGGATCTCGAACCTGTGACCTATGGTCCCGAAGCCGTCCTGGCAGGAGAAAGGAGAGAACCAGTGGCGAATCCGGAGGGAGGAGCTATGGGGCTGAAGCCCCTCCAGATCTAAGGCCGAATTCTTGATTTTATTTAACACTCTGGAGCGGTTAGCTATTTTGATGTACTAGCTTTAAAGTCTTAAAAATTTACTTTTAAATTGAATTGGATCTAGAGATGGCGGTTAATTTAAAAAAACCGGTTTTTTCACCTCCGGTTTAACCTGGCGGTTAAAAGCGCTCAAAGTAACCGGTTTTTGAAAAAACCTGTTTTCGGTTTTTTTTAAAGAAACGTTTGTGGACAGAATTTTTTATTATTAATAATAATATACAATAAGTTAATATTAATACAATAATTAATTAATGCTATAAGTAATGATTATAAATAAGCAATTAATACAATATGTAATAATAATAAAAGAGTAATTATGCAATAAGTAAGTATTATAGACAAAATTTTTTATTAACATTGTTTTCAGAGGAAATTAATTCATTGGCCAATATTTATCATCTTATCTGCTCATAAACACTCTTCAAGCAATGTGTTGATCCGCGAGTCGACACCTCTCATCGGAAATAACATCATTGAACGTAGATACTAATCTTTTGGACGCCACAGAACTTCCGACTAAAGATATTTTTTGGCTACAAAAAACAGAAGCCGTTTGCAGACAAAATTTTTTTCGGTTCTTTTATATTAAAAAATGCCTTTTGTAGACAAAATTTTTCTTATTGTTTTTACACGAAATCAATCCATTGGCAAATATTTATCTGTTAAAGACTCTTTCAGTAATCCGCCATCCAACAGACGCCTCGAGGAAGTAGTTGTCGTTGATTCGCCTAAGATGATGAAATTCAAAGCTTCATAACTTGGTAAATTTTAGTCTAACCGAATCTATCTTCCGATCCGGTTTTTTTATTATTTGGATTAAAAAAAATGAAGAATTGGAACAAAAAGATAACCAAAAAAAATCCGCTTACCCAAAATAAAAAAAAAAGGTTTTCTGTTAAAACCGGTAGGTTTTTGCCATTCCTACAGCCTAACCTGTTAAAAATTGGAACTTTATCTAAGAAATCACATATGAGCTTCAGATCAGGAGAACTTAATGTCAGTTCAGATGAACATGTATTTCTATTTGCTAGTTTCTTTTATTTAACGCTAACTAATAATTTGCAATAGAAAGAATTTTTGAACGGTTTCAAAAAATTAAAAACCTAATAACGGGTCTATTCTGGTATCCCCGGGTGGGTTGGTAGACGTCACTTTTCCCGCCCATTAACAAGTGCGATTCTCGTACCCGTTTTTCCAACCGGTTGGTATCTCGCTCGGTCGAAAAAAGGACTCCGATTTCTCGCCCGCTCCGTACATGGCGTAAACGCTATTCGCTAGCGAGAAGTTTTGTTTTGATATCAGAACTTACCAAATTTTCGTTTAAAATGGAGGCTGTGTTAATTGTGTTTTGAAAGGATTTATCGGGATAAATGTAATCCATTTGACCAATCTGAAGAAGAATTTATCAATTACTTTAGATTTTTTAAAAAGTAGTTAAATCTTTCATCGAATTTAAATAATTTAATCTAATAATTTAATACGACAATCTAAAGTAATTAAATCTTTAAAAATAGTTAAATCTTTTATTACTCCATCAAGATAGTCAATAATGATATTTGATAATTAGCTAAGATCAATTACATTTAAAGATTTAATTACTTAATAACTTCTTATTAAATTAAATTAGGGTAACATTTTAACATTTTTTTAACATTGAGTGTGGAATGACTTTCCTCATTCCGTATATAGCCTTACAATTTTTTTTATTTGGGTTTTAATTCAAAGAAATTTATCAAATATTTACAAAGTAATTTCAAAATCTGACAATAAAATAATTTTTCTTGTTCCTTGATAAAGATGTAATTTTTTTAATGTTGTGAAAACCTGCTGAATTTAATAACTTTTTTTCATGTTTTATTTTCTTTTGTAATTGGAAAAATAAACAAATGGTTTGTAATATTAATTTATAAGATTTATTCATGTTAAAATAATTGGCATGGAAAAAAGTTTATTGCTTTTCTCTCTCTAGAAAACTGGTAAAATTACATCAATATATTGAAAAAAAGACTGCAATTTATGTTCTATAAATTTATAATATTATTATAAATATATATTTTCTAAAAGATAAATGGTTTATCCCCCCCCCCTTAACAATGGACTTATGAAAACAAGAAGGATGCATTATAATGCATCTCATAAGAGCAGAAGTTAAATCTTCCCACCTCTTCCATTGGTGTCTTTTGAAAAGATGCGATCAACTTTCCCACTTAAAATTTGTGGATATTTTTCAAAATAATCTAACATAATTTCGAATTGGAAAGCAAATGTACGCTTCACCATAGTTCCTTTGGCGATTCAAAACTCAAACTGAATCTGAAACCATAAACAAAAATATCGCACACGATCGCTTGATTTGCTGCTCGCGAGTAGAAATACGTCACTTCCTAGCGTAAAGCGAGATGTTTGAAGCGACCGAGGTACGAGAATCAGACCCCTTTTCTTTCGGTCGAGAAAAAGCCATTAACGTCCCGCGGTCGAAAGGCGAAATGCTCCCAACCCAACCGGGGTACGAGAATAGACCCATAAGTTAAATCAAAAGTACGCACGGTTTTTTTTTAAATAATTTTCAGCACTGGACCGTTAAAAGGTCTGCAAAGAAATCTTTCAACTAGAATTTATTGTTTTTATTTTTAAATGGTTGCCACTGCTAAAATTGATTTTTCAGCTCATTTTATTATACGTTACGGGTCTATTCTGGTACCCCCGGTTGGGTTAGGAGACGTCATTTTTTCCGCACGTTAACAACGGGAAAAGTGACTTCTTCCAACCCAACCGGGGGTACCAGAATAGACCCCTACAGCTCAAGCAAAAACACGTTAAAAACTCTAGTGCGACAATAGCATAAATGAGAGCTCGAGAAGTGGAGTACAGGATTTGAAGCGAAGAATAAATCGAACGTTTATTTATTTGTTTTTACATCTCGGTATACGTACGGAAATTAACATGACGTGCGTTTGTAATTTCTAGCTGCCTTCCAAATTTTATAGCAGATATCTGCAGCGTTGAAAGTAGTCTAGAACCAGTTTGAGAACCATGCTTCTTCACTAATATTATTGTGGGTGTTTGTGTTGCTGAATCAAGTTAAATACATGGAAGAGTTAGATTTGAACACTGATTATACGAACCATTATTTAGACTTGAATACCTTTACGGATGCACAGTTTATTGACTTTATATTCTTTTATTACAGAAAAAACATTCATGCATACTTCGTAGCAAGCTTTACTGCAAGCGCGAACTTTCGAATGCTTCTCTATACTGGATGGATTTTTATCACAGTTGAAAACATTCATCGACATCTGACGGAGTTTCTTGAATCGCAGAAGTACTCAATGCATTCTTACGGTCCCAAATCATCAGTGTATGCTTTTTATGCAGATAACAAGGAACTCTGTGTAAGTGACTTTTACATCTTAAAAGAATTATGGCGGCTAGTGAGGGATATAAAACGAATTGAAATTGAATCACACAATATCACATTCAAAAGATTTTCTCCTCAGCCATTGTCATGTCTATGCTTAAATGTGATCCATGCAAGAAAACTTCAGCCTAATTTGCCAACAAATGTTTTACAGAGACTTGGATTGGCTGACTTCTTTTAGTCTTGTTCTCTACTTCTTTTAGTCTTGTTCCCGAGTGATTTTTTAAAAAATTGATTATTTTCGTTATTTTATTTATGTGATAATGTATATTTGTAAAATTTGCCTTTTAATTTTGATCTTTCTATTCTTTTGTTTGAATATGGACTATTTTTGATATAATTTATTAAAAATACATTTACTAAAAATTAAGACAGGAAAACTGTTGAAATTTAATCTAGTTATATTCATTTAATGTATACAGTGTATAATGACCTTAAAAATGAACATGTTGGAACGTAGCATGTGAGAATTGTTATGTATTAAAGAATGAACTATACATTTTGTACAAGTGTTGAACGATTAACAATATAGCTGTTTCTGATTAAGGCTTAATAAAAGTGTTGAAACATATCATAATTATCTGACTTGTATATCTTGTACTTTTGCAGGTTTACTATTTTTCACCTAAACTATGGATACTAATTACAAGGGGAAGGGGTCTTGTGAATAACCAATGGGTGGGAAAAATACTAACAGTGTTAACTTTTTTTTCAAAATTAGGATAGATTTTAGAATATAAACAAATGTATTTAGTTTATTTCAAACTTTTTTTTCTAATTTTGCAAACAAATATACTTAACTTATTTTGTCAATCCTTCCTTCTATTTTTTCATCTGGTTTCTTCCTTTTATTTTACATTTGGTGCAGTGAAAAAGAAAAAAAAAAACTATTGTGTGTGGATGAGTGTATGGAATATTTAGGAAATAGTTTAAGAAGCCCTGTCTAAAGGATTTAAATTTTTTTCTTGTTTATGTAATTTAGGTAAGACAAATACTGACTGGTCATTGAGTTTAAATAATACAAATGATTCACATTAAATATTTCTATTTTTAAAATTTCTATTTATATACTAAACCATTTTCTTGTATACAATGAAAGATAAAGAATCATTAATTTCCCACTACTGAATTGCACATTTCTTGAATAGAATTAATGAATAAGCACAAATAAATTACTTCAAATAAAAGAGGTACCGAGTTTATTAGGCTGGACTTAAGAACATCGTGCGGTCGCCAAAGTTGAATTTTTTAGGGGGATTCTTGCCAAATCTGGTAATCATGGCTGTTGTTTGGCGAGTTTTGGAATGGCTGGCGTGATATTCCTGTGTTTGTCAAGAGACCACACCATGTTCTTAAGTCTTGCCATTTATTAATCTGATGGCTGTTATGTGCATGTAAATTTTCCCGAACGCTTGGCAGGGTGAGATAAAGTTTTGTGAACGTGTATATGTTAAATATTAAAAACATTCAACTTAAAGATATACAAGAGTACACTTTTCTGTAATACATCTTAACCTCGATGAAACTAGTTCATATAGAGGTTCAAGATTTTTTTAGGTCTGATTAATATGCTGAATGATGTTTGAGGCACTGTAGTGCCTCCAGTTTATAGAATATTATTAGATATTAAAAGTTAATTCCTGGTGCAAAGAAGCGAGATTTAAATAATTATCATACTGAAGAAAAGGTGGGCGACACAATTTTTTTTTGGCTCTAAACTTTCATTGTTCCAATTTAAAAGGATAAAATATTTCATCAAAACTTCATGAATAGTTGAAACATTTCTAACATTATTCCAAAAGATGATCTAGAATTAAAATCCATAATTAGTAGTGATTGAAAGTAATATTTAAAATTCACTATTACATTTCATAGCCACATGAGAAAACTGTTGATTGCATTACTCATTATTATAACAGCATACTACTTCATAATTATATTAATCATTATTTAGGAATGAAAATTAGACTACACTACACATAAGTAGAAATTTTATTTTAATAAGATGTGATCATTTAAATATTGTCTTATGATAATTATTCAATCCGATTTCTTTGAAGAAAATGCATTCCTTGTGGCAACTTAGCTACAGCAATCCCTAGAAAAGGGAAAATTAGAACTTTCATCCCCACGCCCGAAGGGATTCACTAGCAGATACCTTCTGATCCTGCACCCAGGCGGGTGTGGATTTAATTGAGCTCTAAGCTATATGATGTTTCTATTTTATATGTTTGTCGTAATGGTGTTTATATGTGTGTGTGTCGTGATTAAATCGAAAAAAGGACAAACTGGTTCTTTTCAAAAAGGACTTTTCTACTATTATCTTTATTTTGGTTCTTTTATCAGCATACGAAGATAAGAATCGAGATTTATCAATTCAAGTGTTCCTTCGACAGTCATTTTTGGTCAATTTCAATGTTTTTGTCCATGTTATAAATAGGGATGTAATGAATAGTGATTTGGCTGAATATTCGGCAGCTGAATATTAAATTTTTAAAAACGTTTCACTTTTGATTTTAAATTAAGTTTTTTCAAATTTCAAATGAAAAAATTTAATTAAATAAGATTGATACATCAGTCTTATTTGTATATTTTAAAAGATGTTAATGCTTTTATGTATGTTTGTAATATTTTAAATACCTCAATTCCAATAATAAGAAACCCTCATCATTTTGGGATTTCTTGAAAGAAATAAAAGAGCCATCATTGCAGAACATGACAATTACAATCACAGAAGAAAATTGAATGGATAAATTAAAATTACTAGAGATAAATTCTTATTTTAGTAAAGAACTTCTAATAGGTAAGATGGAGTGTCCATTTAATTGGTGAAAAAAAATGCAGAAAAATTTCCAAGGTTTGCAGATTTAGCAAGAAAATGTCTTTAAGCAAGTTGAATATTCAGCAAAAGGGCTGAATATTTGTTACATCCCTAGTTATAACCAAAGTTTACTTAACTTCAGAAATCAAGGGATTTTGATTTTTTAAAAACTGTTTTATATTAACATATTATTGTAACACATGGATTTTGATTTATCAAAACAATGCTTAATAGCCATAATGGGGTTAATACTCACCACTTCAGCAAATATTCATTGCTTATATTTACAAACTCTTTCTCAATATATTAAAAGTTATTTCTGTTTTTTTTGGATAAATTTAACAAATGAAATACTATAAAATGCATCGTTTAGAAACTTGAGCCAGTCATAGAATAATTAATATTATAGATCATAGTCTAAACCCGTTTAAAGCATGTATTATGGCGGAAAAAAAGGGGCAAACTTATCTCTCTTTTAAAATCATTTAAAAGATAAGAACTTTCCTACCTTCTGAGTGACATGGTGTCACCATTTTTTTTTCTCTTTCCTCAATACCAATATCTATCCACATATAGAGTAATACATGAAATCATGGAAGTATTTGCAAAATGATTAGCACCAAGGGCAGAATAATTTCACATAGGTATAAAAACCTTAATTGTTTAGGGGTACAACTGTTGTGCCAGGCCTGTAGATAGAGGAAAAACATCTGCTGCTATAATTTTTACATCTATCATAAGATTAATGTGATTGCCATCATTGTGTGTGTCACTATTTTTTTTCTCTTCCCTCAATACCAATATGTATCCACATATAGAGTTATACATGAAAGCATGGAAGTATTTGCAAAATGATTAGCACCAGGCAGAATAATTTCACATTGGTATTAAAATCCTGATTGTTTAGGGGTACAACTGTTGCACCAGGCCTGTAAACAGAGGGAAAAAAGTCTGCTGCTATAATTTTTGCATCTATCATAAGATCAATGTGATTGCCATCATTGTGTGTGTCACCATTTTTTTTCTCTTCCCTCAATACCAATATGTAATCCACATAATCCACAGTCTGCTGCTATAATTTTTACTTCTATCATAAGATTAATGTGATTGTTATCTGGAAGTGAGCTATATTGTTCTCTAAATTTTACAAGCCAGGATTTATAAATAATGGAACCATACTACAAAAAGTTATATTATGCCATCACCATTATACTATAATTAGTATTTGCTTTGTTACAACAAGACAGAACGACGCAACACCACCGTGGGGGGGAAGGAAGAAGCTTTGATTAAAAAATTATTTTTCATGAAATATTTCTAGCTAACTTATTTCCCCCCATTAAACTCCTCTTTTAAATTTTCTTCCACCTATTTATAACAAGGTGCTTTGTCCCATGTAGTTTAAGAGCCACCAACTGAAACAATCATTTCAAAGCTTATGAAAAAAAAAAGCATATTGATTACAGCTACAAAAACACTGTTACCTTATGTATTATTTCTTGACTTAATCTAATGACAGCCTAAAGATGTTTTAAATTCAAATGGGGATAATTAATGCCAATTACACTAGTTACAAGATATCATTAAAAACTTTAGGGAATTATCAAAGCATCACAAGAAAAATCAAATTTTTCTCAAACAATTACAATTAGCACATTCACAATATTAGTTCAATGATCAATGAAACTTTACTTTTTTAACTGAAATTAATCCTTAAGTCAGGGACAGATTATTAGGGACCTTGTAGAAGCATCACATCTATATACTTGTACCTTTCACCTTTTCTGTCATTATGTTTCAAAATAAAATTATTTAGCATACTTTTTATTATTATAACTATGTTTTTCTTAATAAAAATTGCTGTTCTATTGCTATATTATATAAATTTTATAACTAGTTAATTAATCTATACTGATCAATAAAATGCTTTAAATTTAGTAATTTTAGTTTTATATCTGAAATCTGCGTATACAAATAATTATAAAAGTAGTATCAATGATTCTTGAGGATTGCACAAGAGAAAATGTAAATTGCTTTTTCTTAGCAATATTACTTTAGGCACTGGTATCATTATAAAGTACTATTTTTTATATTATAACTAATGACCAACAATTAGCCAAGAAGTTCAAAAACACTTTTAATAAATATTCAATTTTTATAAATATTCAAATATAAATTTTGATTGGTAAAAATAAGAAATATTAAATTTCACATTAAATATTCATACTAATGTAATACAAATCTTTTTCATTTTTTAAAATCTTGTACCCTTGAAGGAACAAATTCTATTATAAACCATTTTCTATATATATTTTTTCATAATTTAAAATCTCTATGAGACATGAATTCATGTACGAATGAAAAGTGTCCCAAAAAATTGTTCCATAAAGAATGTTTAAATGCTGATGCTGAAATTTTCATAAGAATGTACAAAATATTTAATACTAGCGCACAAATTCAACAACTTTGACAATTTTCATTAGTAACTATTAACAGATGATATATTCTCCATGTTAGTTAAAGATGATGTAACACAGATATGCAAAAAAAAAAAAAAACCCTGCATGGGAATTTTTGGTGATTTTCATGCTTTTTTGTGGGCTAAAACAAAAAATAACTTCAGTTTTCCTCCATCATGTACAGATTTCTTGCAAATTTTGTTTGGATGTTTTATCACATAATAAACATCCATTACGCAAAAATGGGCAATTTTATTTTGATGAAAATTTAACAAATACAAAAACTATAACACTGCACTTTAAATCATAAGCTGAAATCTTGACCAGTATTCACTGCCTTTAGCTGTGGAATGTCTCTTTTGTGTTTCTTCTAGTATGTTTTTGTGTCTCTGTATCTTCATCAGTATCCAGTTTAAACATCCAGCAGTAGTCTACCATCATAGCAACATCCCATCTTCTTAGGTAACATCTTTCTGTATCCTTTACAGCTTGGTTGAATCTCTCACCTGGCTCCCTTCAGGTGAATGTCGATGATAATGCAGAAAATGAATTTCCAAGCTCCTTCCACAGCTTTAATCCTAGGATGCTGTCAAAATCTATTTTACTACACCTTTTTTTCATCTCGATCCTTGGTATTTCCAAAACCCTGTACACCAGTGGCAAATCCAGAATTTGGGTCTCGGGGCTGAGGTCATAAAAGTTTTGTATCGTCGTGACGAATGTCAAACCTCATGGCTTACGTAAACCAAAACACTTTAACTTTACAGTCTTTACTCGCCTGACAATAAGAATCATAAGAAACAATACAATACTTTCAATAATTTAATAAAATATACAATGAAATAACTAGCCAAAAATGTCTTCGACTGAGTCAACGCAACAAGCATAAGTAGAATGACTAGAAAAGTAGGAAAGTTTTCGAACCTGTCAAATCCGGAACGCAATAGTCACGTTTTTATTATTTTTTTAAATAAGAGAAATTAAGAACAAACAGTTACAGTGATTTTAAATAAAATCAAGAATTCTGATTTAGCTCTGGGGGGGGGGCTGCAGCCTGATAGCCACCCCCTGGATTTGCCACTGCTGTACACTATATATCCTTAAATGAGTCCCATACTTCATTTAGCATCTGTAAATGAAACATCAAGTAAAAGTTTTTGTTTATCAGTACCTACATTTACTCAGTTCCTACAACAGTTTTGGGAACTTAGAACAAAGGTATTTGAGGTATACTCCATATTTTGGCAAAGTCTGAAAAAACTGTTTCCTAAACCCTTATATGATGTGTAGTGCGATTGTAGAACCTTTCCCCAGGAAACCAGGTTTTGTTAACAATATTCTTTTCAATGGGGTTTAGTATATCACAAGATTGTCAGTCATTTTTCTCCCATTCGAATTATTGTGCTCGACTGTCCCAGCATACAGCCAGATTGTTGTACCAAAAGCATGGAAAACTTGATCGATTGGGTCTTTTGGCACAAAACATCCAACCATTCTGCACCAGGCACATAGTATTCAACTTAGAATTTTTGTCTCTTCTTTAAAAAGGTAATATCAATTCTTTTGAAGAAAATTTTTTGAAAAAGAACAACACACAGAGGGCAGAAATCAAATAAAATTAATAAAACCAATTTCTGTGAAAAAACAGAAAAACTTTAAGTCCGGAGTATCACCCAACAAATCTCAAATGAGGGTGTGCATTGCTAAAATATTTTATTCTAATATTATTAAAAGTAGAGCATTCTGACAAAATATGTCTGATAGATAAAATCATGTTGCATAATGTGTATATTGGTGGTGGTTCACCCTTTCAGCAGGTGGTTATGCATGAAATATGCATGTCTAATCCTGAGCCTTGTCAATTTTACAGTCGTTTTACGATTAAAATTTGTTTCTTGAAAAGAAAAAAATTTTGAAATTACAAAAAACCATTCAGTGGTGTTCATCATACTTTATTTTCTGCAGAATTAAAACCAAATCTTTTTAATTTTCCTTAAGATGTATTGAATGCATGGCAGGAATTGAGGCAATTTATTATCTCAAGCACCAGACTGCCTTGAGGTTAGTTTCTAAGGGATCTATAAATAGCCTAATAACTGGGGGACATCAATACAGTAAACAGGATTCCTCTTTTGAAAAAAGAAAAAAATGGAGTAAAACCTCTCTGTCAATGCCTGTATCATGAAAATGATGTTCTTACTGATAAAAAAAAATATTTAAAAAATGGGAAACTTTTAAATGTGGCAATGACAAATTTCACCATAAATTATGCCTGAAACCTTATTTTTGTAAAAAAAAACAAAAAAACTGGCATGATGGAATTTTATATATTTTTCTTGTTTCCAGCATGCAAAAATCTATAGAAAACAGCCACGTAATCTTATACACAGACAAGACACATTTCCGTGGAAAAGCTAATTTCAGCGTTTTCGGCATGAAATTTTATCATTCTTAATTTTCTTTTATACAGTAAATTCTCGATTATCCGGCATTGAAGTATCCGGAAAGCTCAACTAACCGGAATAATGAGAAAACGAGTTTTTCTAAAAATTTTACATCCGCGGCAAAATTTAGCATGTGCGACCCGTGCCGTTCCATTCATGTGGACAATTTATTTCTGGAATGCAACGACCGCTTCGCACGCAGGGGCGTAGAAGGGGAAAAAAGCAATATACAGTACAGTGACGTACACAGACTTGTTTTATGGGGAGGGGTTTTCAAAAGCAAAGCATGTCGTTAATGGAGGGAAAAAAAAAAAAAAAAACTGTTCCTCACCTTTCGCCGAAAACCCAGACCTAAAAATGAAATTGACGACCCAAAGAAAAAGGTAAAGGGACAGAATCGGTAAAAAAGGCCACAATCTACCCGCCCCATTTTTCCCATCACACTCGACTATCCGGACTTTTCAGGTATCCGGTAGTCGGCGTTTCCCGAGCATGCCGGTTAGTTAAGCTTTTACTGTATAATAATTCTACAATATTTTTAATATCTCAAGCACTTTTTTATAAATTTATTTTATTGTTTAATTAATCATACTTATTTTAATTCTCAGGGTTTATGTTTGGCACAATTCATTATTTATGAAGTTCAGCTTTTTTTGTGGCAAGCATGTGTCATGTTTGTATACAGTTTGGGGTTGCAGACCTGTGTAATTATACAAAATTCATAAACATTGCCTTAAAAGGAGACAATAATAACTGTTTATAAACTAATTATTATCTTGTAATATAAATTTAATTTTTCTTGCCCCACATACAGCATTGTCATGCTAGTAGCCTGATACTGAATTTCTACAACAGCTTTTGACTCTTTCCAAGGCAGATTTTTTAAAAAAATAATAAACACTTCAAAATATGTTTCCATCAAACTATAGTCAGCTGCTGGTTATATAAAAATTTCAAATGTTTAATAATTTGTAATTTTTTCTCGTTTAAAATTGTGCTGATAAAAAAAATACCATTTTATGAACTCAACACCTTATTTTTATAGAATTAAATATATGGTAATAATTCAGTAACCAAGTGTTAAAATTTTTACAAAGGCAGCAAATGAGAACAGAACACTGCTTAAATTCTTTTCTCTTTAGTAAAGTAATTAATTTTGAACCAACCAAAAATATTACTTTCAAATTAAAGGAGAACAGTGGGATTTGAATGACACAGTTTATTTAATAAAAATATCAATGTCACAAATTTTGAATATTTTCAAAATTTGAAAATATTTCAAACTTTATGATATTTGCATAACTTTATTTCCATTCTGGAGTTTATGTAATTATAGAGAAATTGTTGAAATATTTACCATCAAATATTGAAAAACAATAAATTAAATAAAACTTGCCTTATTGATAATAAAATCTTTTCAAAGTGAGGTATTTCCAATGATTTTTTTAAGGAAACCAAAAATTTATCAGTGCTTATTTTGTCACCATGCTGCAGTCTGAACTTTGAACATCATTGCTTCTCAAATGTACTTATGCTTTTAGTACACAGTAAATTTTTGGATGTTGACACAATATAGAAGCATTAGGATATTTCACCCTTTAATGAAACTTCTGATGTTCAGTCAAACAGAAGTTTGAGGCAGAAAAATATGGAAATAGGAAGTAATTGATTTCCTATTCTCAACATGTTGATTATCTGTTACACAATGGCTGTTTGAAAATAGAAATGTGTTATTTACTGATCTGACCCATTACTACTAGGTTATCATTCACTCGAATACTTGAAATAAGAGCTTATGACAATTTATTTTTATATATATTTTATAATGAATAGGTTCCTTTCTAAGCCTAAAAGTTCAGATGGACTGGTGCTCACTAATGTGAAAATGAATAAACAATAGTCAATCTGAACTGCCTATATATATAACATACCTGCCTAGCTGGAAAAGAATTTAGGAAGTTTTGCGAATCACTGAAAACCTCTCTCTCTATACATATACAAACTGTTTTTCATTTTAGGGACTTGTCCCCCCCTAGCCTTTGATCTAAGTCTATTTCTAGTAAAAAACATCTATAAATAATTCCTATTTTTCATGGATCTAATATCTTTAACAAGGCAGAAACTCTCTTGGATGGTAACATTTGACACCTGATTAAAAAAAAAGTTTTACAAATGTAATACAGTAAGAATATCTGAAAAATTCCAATACACATTTTTCTCAGTTAATAAAAGATTTAATGCTTCATCTTCCTAAAATAACAAGTCAGAAATGTTGGACAGGAAAACTTTACTTTCAAGAAAGTTTTTTTTTGAAAGGAAAATTTGTACAATCTTCTTTACTAACATTTTTCAATGTACCAAAAGATTTTTCAAATTTTTAAGCTCGACTTTATATATATGTAGATTGATCAGAAAAAAAGGTTATAATACTAATAAAAATTATACAGTAACGACTGGCATCAAATGCAAATGTTGTGCAAAAGGGATACCAAAACATAACTTTTCCATGTAATTTACAAATCGAATAAAAGATATTTATCAGACAGGAAGGCCAACCTCTTCATTCTGATTAGGTTAAAATCACGTCTTTGCTCATTTAGCTACTTCCTGGCAGCTGTTTTTTTAACTTCACTGTAAGAAGGGAACTGTACTCATTGCATATTCATTTAAACTTCAACAATTTGATAGTGAGTTTCACATGCAGAGACATTTTTAGTCTGTAAGAAGCATATTAGCTTTGCACTTCAAGGGGAGAACATGTTTCAATGTTCCAATTGCTATAAATTGCCTAAAGTTCAATGAATTTTTCCAACAACTACATTGGAACAACTAGTGCCATCTGTTATACCTCCAAGGAGAAAAAATTCACTTCAGAATAATAGTTTTGATGTAATGCTCTGCATAACCTTTCTTATCAATCAACCTCAATGGCGGTTTTCTACACAGGCGCTAGAGGCGCTCGTTCATGCCTCGAGACCCTGGGGGCCTCAAAATTTATTTAACATACATCTCAGTACTAAGCCGACGGAGAATTTACAACATTGAGTATGGAGAGGCGCCTCAAAACACTTTTGCACCTGTAGCCTTATATTTCCAAAATCCGCCACTGATCAATCTTTGTATATATACAGTAAAGCACCATTCATACGTCTTTCAAGGGACTTATACATCTTTCAAGGTGATGCAAGATGATATAAAAATTAAAAGACATATAATCGAAATTTTACTAAACAACTTTGATTATTACAAATTTAATGCTACTAATACAAAATCATTTAACAGTATTAATTTTAAAGTTTTTTAAGGTAGTGCTAGTATACTACATAGTAGGGATATCAATAATTAAATTTTTAAATTAAACATTTATCATAATGAAGGGAACCTTGTTCTCAATAATTGTACCCTCAGTTATGAAGAAAGGATGTCTAATTAGAAATATATGGGAGACCGAATCATGTCTCTTTACTAAATACTTGAGTTTGGCAGGCTGTATGGGGCTTAGCAACACTACCTCTATACCCGACTCAAAAGAATGACAACATTTTGTAACATGTTTTCAACACATAAAATTGAGAAAAATGAAACATTTATTGCATATCTTGAGTACTAATCATACATTTTATGCAATGTTTCATGTGCATGCAGGGAGGCGTTTAATTAAAAGAATCTTTATCTGTCGTCAAACGTGCTGATTGTCTGTGAATATTAAGTACAGCATCATGAATCGAATCCATTGAATTTTTTTCACTATTCTTTTGACAAAAGAAATAAGTTCGAAGTTTTTCAATGGACTGCGTCTTTAAAGATAGGTGGAATTTTTTCATCATTGCTTAAATTAGTACCAGACAATTTGTCTTCTATTAATTCATCAATTGTGAATAATTTCAAAGTATCTTTGATAAAGTAAAGTGGTATCTTTATTGATGCAACCCTGCTGCATACTATCTCTCGGTCCTTTGAAATCGGGTTCGAATTTTCAGTGCTCTAGTGCACCACAGAGCTCATGTAGATTTCGAAGAGTTCTGTGATTGGCGTTTCTCTTATGTTAATTTCTCAATTGTATATATATGTGTGTGTTGCTTTTGTGTGAGGAGGAATGATTCCCTCTTTACTCTTTTCCTGTATCTGTACTGACGGACTATGTGTCCAGATGCCCTGTGGGGTGAGATATCGCGAGGTGAGATCGATTAACTTTATAATAAATACCTTTTATGCATTCTTGGTCTGTTTTTATGCTCTGCCTTGCTCATTTGCTACAGATTCTGTTTTATCACAATTTTATGCCTGACTTCTTCGGCATGAAATATATCATTTATCACAGTTCACATATTAGAAGGGGGACATTTTCACATTTAAGAATGGGGAAAATCACATATAACTAAAGCTTTGCATTGTATAAACAAAATGCTTTATCATTATAATGAATACAAATGAATCGGGACTGTGATAAAACGATGTATAAATGAGAAACATATAAACAGTACTTTACTGTATATGAATATGTTTTTAATTATTGAATTTATCATTGAATTCTTATTCATGAAACATTCAAAATTTTATTCGTGATTCATTTATATGCCTATAATCTCTACAATTCATATTGTAGCAATGATAAATATTTTTTGAAAAATTGTTTACATTCCCTTTGATTAAATTCATACTCGTCTACTACAAATAAGCCCATTGATTGATTTACGAAAGACAAGAAAAATTATCTTTTATACAAAGACCAGATTACTGATTATATATGTAATATTTTAATTTTTTAAACTTTCTTAAATCATTTTTAACGATACCTCATTTTTAATTACTTCTACTTCCATCGTAATAAGCACATTACGACTTTAATTTCGAGTCACCGAGTTTTTCCGGCGAAATTCCCTTCTCTGGGTGATTAAACTTTCTGCACATTCCTATCTGCCCTTTTTTGATTCCAACATGTAAATGAACAACAGCAGCACGTGGCTTCACACGTTAACTCTTTAATCCTGGTCATGCATCTACGTGCATTATGATCCCTTTACATATAAAAGATAACCTGAATTATCTGCTATGACTGAATAAATGAAGATTGAACAACTGCTGTCTTTTCCTTTACCAAAATGGATTACAGTTCACCTTTAAAGCCCGATTTTATAAATATATATATCTTACTAACAATACGCGCACGGCATTGCCCGTGCTATCTCGACTTCAACAAAATGAAAAAAAAAAAAATGCCACAAATGACATGCGAAAGTTTTGAAACAAAAAGATTATGCATTATTTGAATTTAGGAAAACAAAATTTAGTAATGCTAATCCAAAACAATATTAATAAATGCTAATAAACCAGCATGCTAAATATGTAGACAAAGAAGCATTTTAAGACACTGCCGAAAATAATTATCGAATTATCTGTTAATGTATCTTCCTCAAGAAGAACATGAATATCTAAGATATACTTTAGTTTGCAGCAATGGCAGTAGCAGACTTGCATCGCAAATCTGCAAGCTTACAGCAAATTTGTCAAGCAACAAGAAAGTGCAGGTGTGAAACAAGTTTTGGCAGACTTGTAATTGCAAACTCACAAATTATAGCAAAAAAACAGAGTACGAACACAACCGATAGAACTTAAGCATCGCTTTGTAGCCTGACGCCTATACCACTGCCAGCTTGATTACAAGAGGAGAAGATAGATTTCACTCAATACATCATTCGATTCGACCAGAGATTTTACTTTATTTCTAAAGTTTCTTGATTTCACACTTTTTTGAGTGAGAATATGACTCTAGTCAAAGAGAGATGATTTCTCGCTTAATAACTACGCTTATTAGTAGAATAAATTATGAAATTAGAGTTCAAGTACCTTTAAAATGGGACAAAAAATGTATAAGTTATTATTTTTCAACAAACATTGACTGGTTGGTTTAATATTGTTTATAAATGTTAAAATCAACATTAAGAAAAAGGCGATATAGTTTTCTTTTAAAGTAAAAGATGGAAAATGTTCTTCAAAAATTTTTTTTTTATAAAAAAGTTATTTTTACCATCATTGATTTATTGAATTAATAAAAAGGACGGTCTAGGAGATGCTATTAAAAAAATAGGATGTTTTTTTTAAACAGAGAAAGATAATTATCTCTATCTCTGCATCAAGCTTTATTTTATAAATTTGCATTGCAAAGGAGCTGGTGCTATTTGTCACGTGAACTGCACGTATGAAGGTGTGGCTTATTGTCACAGGCCAATTTTGTTGCCAAGTTCGCTTCAAGTTTTGATGGTAATATCAAGTCAAAATTGCTGCAAACTTACATGCTATCTGGGATACAGATTTCATTACCTGCTGCAACAAAGGTCATGCATCAGCTAATAAGATTGGTCGAGGCATTGAGTCACCATTATGACTACCTGTGTGCCAAATTTCATGGCTGTAAGTGTGATAGATTCGTCTGGACAGAATGTCAATATTCAAGCATTGACTTTTATAAGTATAGACTAATGTGTCACTCTGAATGTACAAACCGTTAGAGAAGGTAGGAAACACAAAAACAAGCCGAAGAATGACTGAAAACACCAAACCGATTAGCTAGAGGGTAGTGTAGTTGGATTTCAGTACTAGTCCTTTAAAAATCCAAATGCTGAGGTGGCAGACATTAGTTTAGTTTATTTATATTAATGTCCTGTTTTGAGGCAACAAGAGGGCTATTTTAGGGTGGAGTTCATAATTTTGAACTAAGGTCAGATGATGAGGATGACACCTAAGCTGGCACCCCCCTTTCCAAATTTCAGTACCACACCAGTGGGAGAATATTTGGCCACTATATATGATTTAGTGAGCAACAGGCCAACATGCAAGGCAGATCTACAGAGGAATAGGGTATTGAACCTGAAATCCTCCAGCATTGAAGCAGAGACCTACTAGGCCACTGCAGCCACGACAGACATGTGCCAAATATTTGTGAAATTTGCATGGAAATTGTGGGAATACAGGATATTATGCAGCAGCAGGTATGTTGCAGGACAGCCACAAGCAACACATAAACCTGACTTGGAACCTGTTAACTAACTGCATTTTTGCAGATTCATGTCTCCTAGCTCATCACAGTGGCGTTTTTGGTCATAAATTCCTATGCGATTCTGGCTTGTTGTTTTGCTTTTTACCTCTAATAAGAGTTTGTATGCAGAATTTTGAATCACCCGATACAGAATGTGTCAAGTTGTTTTTTAAAGGATTGAAAATAGTGTCAATATTATTATTCATCTGATTATCTGAATTTGTATTCAAGTTTCAGTCAGTTAAATGAAATTCAAAGTTTCTCTTCTGTAGTAGTATATAAAATTTTCTACCCTCAAATAAAACAAACATTATCATACCCTAAAAAAACCCAAGTAAAAATATATATACAGTGAAACCTCTATGAGCGGCCACTCCTCTGTTCCGAGAAAAATTGGCTGCTCTGAAGGGTTTTCGTTACAATTACAAGATAATTGCTATAATACATAATATAAACAACTTACTTGATGCTGTTGCGTTGAGTACGCAAAAAGGTGTATTGGGTAAGACTTAAGTTTGATGTGCGGTTTCCCGCCAAGTTGGCAAAAATCACGCCAACTATGAAATACTCGCCAAAAGTCCGCCATATTTTCATTAAAGGATTGCAATAAAATAACTGACGTGCACCACATTTGGCGAGAAATCGCCAGAAAAAAATCAACTTTGGCGAACGCACATTAAACTTAAGTCTAGCCGTGTATTGTTATCGTATTTTGTTTAAATCTTCTGTATCTTTTTTTTTATACTTTTTCTTTTTTTTTTACCATTTAATGTATATTTCTATTATTTGTTTCTGTATTATATTAGAAATAGCTGCATATGCGCCATTCTATATATTACAAAGAGTTTTAATTAATTTTTGACTAATTAATTTATAGTTAATATCTTTGTTAAATCTTGTTAATTATAACTGATAATATAAACAAGTCTGACACATATTTCTTATTTAAAATGAAGTTTGAGACTTATCTAATGAGAAAATAGTACTTTATTTAATAATTTTTTACATTTTTTGAAAAAAGGATACGATTTGTGACTGTTTTAAGTTTTTACCCTTCTCGGGAAAAAAACCCATTTTTTCAAGTTCGTTTTTCTGTTTAAAAAGTAAATCTGCAACCGATGCTTTTGTTAAAAGGGATGGGCGAACCCACCCGGCGGCCGTTCAGAGGGGTTAGGTGGCCGTTGCTAAGGGTTATTTTAACATTAGGTCTATGAGCCGAAAAATCCGTGCCACGCAAAATTGGCCGTTAAGAGGGGTGGCCGTTCGAAGAGGTTTCACTGTATATAATTAATTTAAGGTTAGAGCAATACTACAAACTAGGAAATTAAATATTACCATTTCATTAAAAAAGTAATATTCTGAATATTATTCACTTTTTTAATATAAGAAATGATTACTAGAGCTTAAGGGAAAAAATCCATAAAAATATTATTCGCATATCTTTTTTTATTTTTGTGTCATATAGTACAAGAAACAAAACGTAACTTACCACAATTTTGAAAAACGTTCAACTTATGAAACATGCATAAATGAAGATTACTATATTGAATAAGCATTTAGATTTTATACAGCTTAATTTAAAATTATCAATACTCTAACAGTTGATAAAAAAATCATTTTACAAGAAAGTTAATTAAAGCTCAAATATAAAATATAGCTCCAAAATGCACCGTCTATTTCGTCAAAGGTAAAATCCCCTAACAGCAATACGTCTAAATTGAAACCGAAACTTGGAGAGCGCTAAAATTATCACGTGGTTAACAGTTAAAATTAATTTTTGATGCCATATTATTCAGAGTTAATTAAGAGTCAAAATTAATAACAAAATTTAAACAAAGTTTATTAAAGCCAATAACAAATTATTTATTTCTCAATGCAAATGGAACATAAATTTCAAAACACTCTTCCGTTAGAGAAGTCATTTTAGGAAAAGAAAGCATGCAGGCAGAATAAAAACTCTGAACTGTAACCATTGATTGATTGATTGATAAGACAGGATTTTTATAACTGTGACAATGACTATACACAAACTGTCAACAAACATTAGATTGCCTTTGCATTCACGTTGGAACTGGAAGTTTTGAACACAGATTTGTACAGAAATATACTTTGTATTTCTCCTTAATATTTGAAATGGTTCGGTATCTCCTGCGTTTAGGATACATTGGAACAAAATACAGGTTATCACAATTCCAGTACTATTTTTAATAAGAAATTTTAATCGGTTTATCAAGACAAACAGCGACCTGATTTTTGAGCAGCGTTTTCATGTGAATTTACATTTTATACTGACATTATTAGCTAAGCAGTTATTAAATTTATAAGAATTATTACAATCCTTATAATTACATTTTTTATTGGAGTAATCATGTAGGTTGTAAAAAAAAAATTATACTTCTTCTAGTGAGAAAACAGTGTGCTTACTGAAGATGAAAATGATAACCTGATTATGTGCCTTTTAGAAAATTTTTGCAACATAGCTTTTATTTTTATGACTTATTAAAATTGAAGTGTTTGCTTCAGTTATACAGAAATTAAGTAATTTTAGATTTTTGTATTCATGTATGTTGAATACGGTTGTAATACTTTGATATGCTTATAAATTTGTTAATGAATTAATATGCAGCATTTGCAAGTATTTGCCTGCCTTCTCATGTGACTCAAGAATGCATAAAATGTTAATTTAAGGAATGTAATTAATTTTGGGGTAAATGTGGAGTTTACAGAACCCATCTTTTTCTCGCCAATTTTTCTTGGTGCAATTTCATGTGCCGTCGCCAAATACTGTTTTGAATGAGCAGTGCGCTTTTTATTGCTCTCTTGCACATATGTCACCTGATAACGAGAGATTGAGCACGCAATGCCTACGTGGGAAACCGGGCAAATATTTTTAACTTAAAAAAAATCAGCGACTTCGCTTTCAGCATAGCAGGAAACTAGTAACTTTGCTTTTTCATTGAATGTAAGGAATAGAGGTTTTTTAAAAAAAAATTCCAAAAACTAGAATTTCTGCATGCAATGCCTGCGGCATTTCAAGCGTGTACTGGGCAAATTTTTTTAACTTAAAAAATATCAGTGGCTTCACTTTTAGCATAGCAGAATACTCTTAGCTTTGCTTATTCATTGAGAAATGAAATACACAGAATAACATACATGGTGCTGAACCAATATTCCATCCAAAGAATTCCAAACAAAGTTTTATTCAAATTTGTATTTATTGACCAATTGCATCGAAGAGTTGAACAAAACAGTCCAATCGAAATGTGGCGCAGTATAGCCTGATAAGCAAAACACTGATGAAAAGATCAATTTGTACACATGCACACTTGTCACTTGTTAAAAACATCTAGATGCATCCAAAACAAATGTTCTCTCATCGCCGTTCTTGGTGGCAAAGAGTTGGCGATCCTAAGAGGAGCAAAATAAGTGTGTACCATGAACTCCACATAAACCAATTTTGGATGCTTTTCAGAAAGCATTCTTTTCAGTCTTGAGTAATTTACAGGAGAGAAGAATATTTGTAATGTCTGATATTAGATATTTTATATGCCTTTTCTTTCATAAATTGTGATAGTTTTATTATAAACCTAAAATGTAAGAATGCATTATACTGGGTGTCAGATTAAGTCCATCTGCAGTATATAGCCCTTTTTAACTAAGCTCAATATTTTATTCAAAATCATATTATTTACCGATATTTTGCATTTAATCTTTATTGCAGTTCTCCATTACCTTATTTTTTCCTTAGTGTAAAAATCTTCCTTGCTTTCAGTAATAACTGTTGAGGTAATTATTACAGCTCCGATGCTAGAGACAAAGCTGTTATTGTGTCATTTTATTTCTTCACTCATTTTTTAAAATTAAAATTTTTGTAACTTTCTTAATGTCCAAAAAATATGAAATTTCTTTATATTTTGATAAGTTTAATTAATTTATTAATAAAATTCTGAACATAAAGTGAGTGCCAATTATAGGCTTAATTTTCATGTAAAAGACATCACCTCATATTCTCGCGAACTCAAAATTTAGCAAAAGTTTTTTTACTGTATATTACACTTTTAAAAAATATAGGAAAATAAAATATAAAATGATATTCTGTGAGCTGAAATTTAGAACATCTTGAAAAGGAGCAGACAGTCATCGATAATCCATGAGGATATAATAAGATCTTCGAAAGTAAAGTCCATGCCACAATCATTGCTAGGATAGAGCACTCAAAGGCAGTGTGTTTTGAGAGGAAAGCAGTTGAATCGTAAAAAGAGTGTTGCAATCACAGCAAGCTTAAGTAGTATTTTCGAAAAGGGACCTCCCTAAAAAAATCCTGTGACTCTGGAAGTTAAAGTAGAAGTGCGATTAATTTAAGATTGAAGTATAAGTAATTCTTTTATAATTATAAATTAGGTGGCATTACAAAAGATTTAATTTAAAAATTCTAAATTATGACGTACTAGCAGTACGCGCACGGCGATGCCCGTGGAATCAGGACTTCAACAAAATAAAAAAAAATCGCCCACAATGACACGAAAAAGTTTTCAAAACAAAATCAAAACAAAAAATACACATTATAGATTTTCCGGCTTATTTTTTCCGCGATAATAACATGTAGAAAAACAGTACAGAGTACATTAATCCAAAACAATATAAAAAAATTGTTGCCCGTGGAACCCTGACTTCAACAAAATGAAAAAAAAATTCTTAGAACATGACAAACAGCTCCGAAGGTTATGACGTCACCTGACCGTTCATCCAATCAAATTGAAAGCTGCGTTCCGAAAGATTATCGCTGAAGAAATTTCGCTCGACAAAAATAACTTTCATCTGCCCAGGAATAATTTAATTTAAAAAAAACGGGAAAAGATATTTTAACCGTTCTTGTTTTAAATCAGAGAGAACCGTTCTAGTTATAAGCTGAAAAAAATTGAAAATAATAGTGTTATTAGAAAGTCGGATGCAACAAATTAAAAATCAAAACTAACATCTTGATGCCAAAACTGGGTATTTTTTAAAAATTTCTCAAAATTCAGTAAATTGCGTTAGAAATTCAAAACTAACTTCATTAGAACGGAAATCGCGTGCTCTTTCCGATGGTGTTTCTATTTTTGTCGTACAGTTATTTGAAACCATTCTATTGAGAAATTAGCGCGAAAAATCAAACAAAACAACACAAAACATTAAATAAAAAAAATTCTAGATTAAAATTTAAAATTTCGGCTTCGAGGTGCATTCAGTCACCATTACGACTACCTGTGTACCAAATTTCATGGCTGTAAGTGCGATAGATTCGTCTGGACATCGCAGACAAACACGCACACACACACACAAACATTGCCTTTTATAAGTATAGATATACCTATACTAAAACAATTTGAAAAGTATGTACTTATTCTACTAAATAAAATTTTAAATTAAAATCGCACTTTCCTTGCTTTCTTCAGCAGTTGGGATGGGAAAACTGAACTTGTTTTAACCGAAAACCGTTTTTTTTTTTTTCGATTAACGGATTTCTTTTCCAGTTTTCTTTTTTGCCTCGGTTTAAACCGTTTTTTTTTTTTTTTTTTTAAATCCCAAAACAGGCGAAAAAAACGGGTTGGAAGATGGACCCAATTTTAGGTTCGACTAGACTAGAATTTACTAAGTCATAGAGTTTTGAATTTTATCATCTTAGGTCAATCACCGACAACCGCTTCCTTGGGGCATCTGTTGGTTGGCAGATGACTGAAAGAGTCTTTATGAACAGATAGATATTGGACAATGGATTGATTTCCAGCAAAAACAATACTAATAAAAAATTTTGTCTGCAAACTGCATGTGTTTTTTGTAGCCAAAAAATATTTATCTTTAGTCAAAAGTTCTGCAGCGTCCGAAAGATTAGTATCTGCATTGGGTGATGTTGTTCCCGATGAGAGGATCAACACATTGCTGAAAGAGTCTATGAGCAGATTAGATGATAAATATTGGCCAATGAATTAATTTCTTGTGAAAACGATGTTAATAAAAGAAATTGTTTATAGTACTTACTTATTGCAATAATTACTCATTTATTATTATTATATATTGTATTAATTATTTATTTATAATCATTACTTATTGCATTTATTATTGTATTAATACTTACTTATTGTATATTATTCTTAATAAAAAAATTCTGTCCACAAAGGTTGCTTTAAAAAAAAAAAAATTTTTTTTTTTTTTTCAAAAATTGGTTATTTTGAGAGGTTTAAACCTCCAGGTTAAACTGGAGGTGAAAAAACCTGTTTCACGAATTTTTTTTTTTGGAAAAACCACCATTGCTATTCAGCAGTAATGAATGCCCTTTAAGTTAATTTCTTTTAATAAATCTTCTCTATTGCAATTAAACCTAAATTATTATATCTCTCTTGGCACATCAGCGATCTCACCAATCCTGTGTTTTGTTGATGGCAGCCATGGCCGCCTTCGTTGCTTTGCATATGCAGCAGAACCATCTGGTGGATAAGATTAAGTGATGATATATTATAGCCAACTGGACTGTAATATATCATCACTTAACCAGTTAATGCCCATAATCCTATTTATAAAACAGTTTACATTTCACTTCTGTGGCTAAACTTCATGCATTCTATTATTTTTTGTTTTGTGGAGTGTCATCATTTTGCAATTTTTTTGTTTTTTACTTTGATTCATTTTTGAGGTACTGCAAGGAATTAGAAAGTGATCTTTATGTTTTTGATATTTTACTATATTTTAAAAATATTTTAATATATATTCGTAAAAAGTTTTTAAAATGATTTTTACCAATATTTTGATAATTTTTCTAAAAAAAAAGTCTTCCTCCAATTTATTTTTGGAGAATTTAATTTTACTTCACATTTATCTTAATCTTGGTGTTCTTGACTTGATTTAATTGAAATTTATTGAAATCTATGTTTTAAATTAATTTTGACATTAATGGGTTAAACTGATAAAGGTCATATATAGTTAATCCTTTAAGATCAGTTTGTTCCTTCCGCCATTTACTGCATACAACTAACCAAGAAGCAAAAATATTAGTTAAAGTTTAACCTGCATGATCGTTCAGGCTGGGGCTTTGTGGGTTAGCATGCGACATACAATCTTTTGTACTTTAAGTGACAATATGCTACCCTCTAATACAAAAAATAGAAGAATTTATATATACGATTTTTAGGCCATGCTTGTATGCAATGGTACAAAATACAATTAAAAGATTTAAAAGATATTTTATTTTTTAAGTGTTTATTGTAAACCATTATCTTTGTTTATTCATTACTGTAAGAACAATAGATAGAAATTTATGCTATAGTCTTTGACAACTGAAGCTGACAGTACATAAAAAGCAACAAGTGACTGCTTTGTCAGTGTGACGTGTTACCTATTTCTCTGCAGCTTAGGACTGAGTAAGAGTTCCATCAAATTAAACAACTTTCATTTTAAGCAAAGTCTGATTCCACAGAATATCAGTTACTGGTGTTTTAAAACTATTTTTTTGCATATATAAAATACTTTAAAACCCATTAGGATAATATATCTTTCCATGATGATATATTACCTTGTAACTTTTCATGTACTGTCAACTTCTTATCATTGACTATAAATCCACTTTACTTGATAAGGCCGCAGTGGCCTGGTGGTAAGGTCTCAGCTTTTGGGCCAGAGGGTTCCAGGTTCGAAACCCGTTTCCACTGAAGATCCACCATGTATGGGACCTGTTGCACGTTAAATCATATGTAGTGGCCAAATTTCCTCCCGTTGGTGTGGCATAGAAGTTTGGAGAGGGGGTGCCAGCTCAGGTGTTGTCCTCATCATCTGACCGCGTTTCAAATTATGAGGTCCATCCCAAAATAGCCCTCGTGTTGCTTCAAAACGGGACGTTAATATATCTAAAACCTGAACCATTTTATTTGTTAAGGTTTCTCATTCATTGCAAATTTTCTACTTTGTTGTTTTCATATCTTAGTTAGTATTTTATGAGTGACTAAAAAAAAAATTGGTTTCAGAAAATCATTCCAAATTATTTCTTGTTTTTATTAAAATAACTGTAATTATAAATTCTTGTATGCATCTCATACTAATATATGTTTCTAATAATTTATATCATCAAATTATTATTAATTGTAAAAATTATGGTATTATGGTATTAGAATATTAATAAAGTATATAAATATTTTTGTTTCAGTGGCACCCAAAAGCAGATCAATGTTGCCGAGTCAAAAACTATTCAAAATGTAATAGAGGTAAAAATTCAAGTTAATTAATTATAGTTTAATGATGGTTGTTTGCTTTAAAAAATTGTGCTTGTTCATTATGACTTCAGGATAAATTTTCTTTGTATGTGGGAAAAAAAAAAAATAATAATTCACTAAAAATACACTAAATAATTATTCATTTTTTAAAATTCCTCCTTTTCTAAAAAATTAATACTACTAAATATATAAATGAATATTGGTAATTTTCCACACACGTATTTGTTGTTAGTATCTTGATAAGCAATACATTATTCACAATATTATTAATCATTGGTGACTCATTGGTCTTCTGTAACTTTTAATCCTACACTGAGCTGTTAGGCATATTTGAACCACTTACATTTCTCCCTTTTTTAATTAATTTTGGATGGCTCAATGTATAGTTTATAAAATAATTTAATTATGAGATTTTGAGTTGAAGTAGGTAAGATTTTTAATTATTTACTTTTAATTAAAAAATTTAAAATCCAAATTAATTAATTTTTCTTGTATTCCTTACCCTTATTTATAAAGTTTTTACTGTTGGTAAATCTTTATAAATAATTATGGCGTAAGTAAAATAAAAAATAAGTACAATTGAATGTTAGTTATTATCACTTTTAAAAAACACCAAAATCTTCTCTTGTTTCACTTCCGAAGAACTTAATAATAATTTTTAACTCGATTATTTGTGTGACTGTTGACGAATATTTTTTTTTTTTTGTTCAAGTGATTGCATATGCATATACCTTATTCTGTTTTGTAGTGCATCACATGTTTTTTTAAATATTGATAAACTGAGTTCAGGTTCTGATGTAATCATAGGTATTGTAAAGATGGAAAAAAAAAAAACCATGATTTATTTATATCATTCCTTTCTATAAGTCTATAAATGAAGATTTATAGAAAGATCTATAACTCTGGAGGGCTGCTTCTGAAATACTATCTGAACTATTTTTTGAGTGAATTTTCAAGAGATTGACAGCTAAAATTGTTTACTTTAGAACCTCAATTAGCCAACATTGTGTTTCAACTGATATCTCTTCTGAATTAATAAAAAATCTAAAAATGCAATCCAGTGGTGAATCCAAGGGGGCTATCGGGCTGCAACCCCCCCCCCCCCGAGCTAAACCAGAATTCTTGATTTTATTTAAAATCACTATAACTTTTTGTTCTTTATCTCCATTTTTTTTTCAAAAAAAACAACAACAACAAATAAATAAATTAAAAAACATGACAACATTTCTTCCTGGCTTGACAGAATCTAAAATATCCCCACTTTTGTAGTCATTTCACTCGTACTTGTACCTTCACGCTGTCAAAAACACTTTTTGGATAATTATTTCATTTTGTTTTTATTAAATGATTGAAAGTATTGTAGTGTTCTTTATGATTCTTTTTGTCAGGTGAGTAAAGTCTATAAAGTTCAAGTGTTTTGGTATACATAACTACTGAGGCTTTTGACATTTGTCACAATGATACAAAATTTTTATGACCTCAGCCACCCCCAGATGCAAATCCTGGATTCGCCACTGATACAATCAGTAGTTTCATTTTCTTTAAGCAGGTTTTTGGTTGGCTAATTGTAGGGTATCCAAGTCAGGCACCCTGGTTACAATACACTGAATGTTGTTGACAACTCCAAATTGGTTAGACTGCTGTGGTATTGAATGCCACCGTTAATCTTCCGTTTGTTTTGTTTTGATCAGTCAGAGTTTCAATTGTTATGTTTTGATAGTAGCAGTGATTGAGTGTTATAAGTGTGTGTGGGGAGGGGGGGGGCCGCCCTTTTCCCCCCCCCCCACCTCCGGGGGAGTATAGGGGGTAGACAACAAAATTTTAAAATTTAGCTTCAAAATTAGCTAGTTTTTCCAGACACGCTTTTCTATAATTCCTGGTTTTGGCAGTTAAAATGAAATAAAAATTTAATTCTTTTGGCAAAAATGCGGAATGGGTGGGTAGACCATACCATCACTTCACCTCTTTGTTCTTAATCTCGTTTTTAAAAAAAATATGTCGATGTTGCTTTCTGGCATGACAGACTAGAACATTCTCCCACTTTTGTAGTCATTCCACTTGTACTTGTAGCATTAACACGGTTGAAAATTTTTTTTGGCTAGTTATTTAATTCTGTTTTTATTAAATTATCTAAAGTATTGTAGTGTCCTTTGTGGTTCTTATTGTCAGGTGAGTAAAGTTTTTTGACTTGCATAAGCCATGAGGTTTTGAGGATTCAAAATTTTTATGACCTCAGCCCCCCAGATCAAGATCCTGGATTTGCCATTGCAACCAAGAGAAAGGCAAAAATCTACAGAACGTTGCAGATGTTTGATTTTAACACATCTTAATGAATCCATCTGATGTGATTTGATTTATTAGGATGCAGTAAATGCTATTGAAGCATCCTTGCAATAATTGAAGGGCTAGAGGAAACTTCACTTGATGTTTTTTATGAGTTGACATGACATAGCTGCTAGAAAACATTAGTTTGATAGGAAACAACTTACTGTCATAAATTTAAAAAAAATGGTCTGATTTGTCTTTATAAATTACTCTAATGTTGATTTACTTTTTTAAAAAAAGATGATAGGCCTAGATAGCCTTTAGACTTTGTGCGATATATGTGTTCCCTTTTTATCTTGAAATACAGCATCTCATGTACAATATTGTTTAATGTGGGGTATTTTACATAAAAAGTGTTCCCTCTCTTTCTTTTCTTACTCTCTGACATTTTTATTTATACCTACCTAATGTCATTGTTATTGTTTATCGCAGCTAACTGAGATGCCACTGCATATGTTTTTTTAATTATTAATTTAAATTCCTTTAAATTATAATTTATATCTTCAGAGGAGCATGTACTTTTTAATAAATATTTGCTGCTTTTTTACCTTTATGGGAGATTTGTTATTGAATAATATTCACATTTCAATAAGCAAATTATATAAAAATGTGTGATTAATTATGACAAAATATTTGAAAAAGATATTTAATCAGAAAAATTCAGAATATGCTTGATGGAGCTAATTATTTGGAATTATTTAATTAAACTTGCTAAGTTTTCAAAAAGGAAATAAAAATTAAGAATAACTATAAACAAATTAAATATTGAAGTAAAACTGGTTTATTTGAAAAAGAAAACATATTCTATATTATTTGTGTAAAACATTCTGAGTTCAACTTACAATAAAATTAAATTTATTATAGATCTGTACTGATTCGGATGTTTCAAATAAATTGGTTATACATTAATATTTTTGTATTTAACAATTTATATAGTTTGGCAAATCTATAGATATTCTGCATATGTTAGGTAAACAGATGCAGTATTTTTTGTTCACTATTCATTTGATAATGAAACTGAATAGTAAGTGATACTTTTCAAGAAAATCAAACAGGATTATATTCTTTATGTAATGTGTGCAACAACAAGTTTGTGAAGTGTTATGTTTTTGAAATTGTTTATAATGCAGAATTAGAATGAGATAATTTTTTCTTTTCCAAGTTTTATTTTGCAACATCTTTCTACTTTATATACATGAATTACATACACAATTTTTAAAACTATATTCTCCAGTACACATGTTTTAAAGCCTGTAAAGAAGATAAATCCATTGACAAGTTTTAAGAAGATTAATTTCTTTCAAATATTTTTTTATGAAAAAAATGACTTCTTCCTGATATGCTTTTTTCTTTTAAAGGACAAATGCTGATATGTTTTTTTGTTGAATGATTTCACAAATTTTGTGTTAAACAGTAATTATTTTTTAAAATATTAAATTAAATATTTGTGTTCTATATTTTTCAGATGGCACTTTTGAAGTTGAGATCTCAGAATGTCCCAATTACATGTTTTGCTAGCAGAACAGATAAAGGTGTCCATGCACTGATGAATGCACTTCATGTAGATCTGGATCATAAGATTCCAGATGAAATATATCAGCCTCATCATATTAAAAGGGTTTTAAACACATATTTTACTGAAAATAATCATGAAATTGTGTAAGTTCTCTTTAATTTCTATTCTTTCATGAGTATTGAGAGTATTTTCATCAGTATGAGTATATCTCATAATATTAGAATCTTTTAATATTGAGAAATAAATCTCAAAATATTAAAGGATTTTGTTTACATCTTGCAACTGACATCTAAATAAATGCTTTCTTTTAAATCAGTTTTTTATTTTTTGAAAATGTCTTGTATGTAGAAGTTTTACAATTGTATTCTTAAAAAGCAAAATTTTCCTTTTATTTGGCTATTTAATTGCAAAGTTCCATTTAATTAAACTAATAAAATAAATAATTTTTCTTTAAATAATTTTATATTGTTTATTCTCACCAGCTATTATTTGTTATTTCTTTTCTTTTTTGCTTTTTTTTACTGTTTTATGTATAAAAGGGATTATATTATATGCATGCCTATATTTTTTGTAAATGAAACAAAATGAAATAAGATATGATTTTGATGACAAAATGAACAGTTTGATTTATTTCATGGAATGCCATTTTATAAAGGTTTTCATAAATTTGAAGCTGCTCCTATTATTGAAGTTCTGTTTGCATATAGTCAACCATGGAAGCTATGAGAGTTCTTTTTATTCTGGAGAAAGGGAATTTATTGTTATCACAAAAATGAAAGACAGCTTTTTCCAAGTTATATGCCAGATATAGGCAGAGGCAATAGCAGGTTATCCATTGGATTAATAAAAAAATTTTAATCAGTGGCTAACATATCGACAAAGCTGTGAACAAGCATGATTCCAATGCAAAAACATTTTGTTTCCATATCTTTGGAAAATTACAAATATTGTGTTATGCAGATTTTAGAATAGAAAATTTTTATTATCTTATATTGATAATAGAAATTTGAGAATGAATTTCTATGTTCTCTCAAAAAATCTCATTTTCTTTAACACATAATAGTTAGTTTTTTTTTTTTTAAGAATGGTATAGATTATAGATACTAATGGCGTAAGAATATCTTGATTCAGCTGATTAAATATTTGTAAAATAAATTTAATTGGAGCAACTTTTATGTCTTTGTTATGATAATTTTATTGATGCATAATCATATTAAATTTAATTTGAATTCTTTCTAATATTTAAATTAACAGCATTTATAAAATTAATGAAAGTATAACAGAACTGCTTTTTTGACATCAAAATTTTCAAATGTCATGCATATTTTAATTATACACTTATGATATTTGAAAATTTTAAATTAATTAACTGATTTTTTTAATTAAATAACATGAATACACTTTGCCTTTTTTTCAAATTCAAAATTTATTATATAAGTATTAATTAACTGATTTTTTTTATTAAATAACATGAATACACTTTGCCTTTTTTCAAAATTTATTATATAAGTATTAATTAACTGATTTTTTTTATTAAATAACATGAATACACTTTGCCTTTTTTCAAATTCAAAATTTATTATATAAGTATTAATTAACTGATTTTTTTTTATTAAATAACATGAATACACTTTGCCTTTTTTAAAATTCAAAATTTATTATATAAGCATTAATTAACTGATTTTTTTTATTAAATAACATGAATACACTTTGCTTTTTTCAAATTCAAAATTTATTATATAGGTATTTTTCATTTTGCTCTGGACTGATCGAAGAAGCTGTTTTTGAACTCAGTATTTTAAAACAAACCTATAATACAAATACATAAGCAGCCGGTGATGAGAGGATTTAATCGAGGTGCACGACCGTGATGGGCCACAATATTTGAGCCTATTAATTTAAGTCTTAAGTATTTTCCTAATGAAAATGCCTTCACCTGATATGAAAATGGAAGAAAATTTTCCTAATGAAAATGCCTTCACCTGATATGAAAATGGAAGAAAAATTTTACTGAGTGGATGTCAAAGAGAATTGTCATTATTTATTGTAGATGCATTATCATCACACACATGCACACATTCATTCTCCTTTCACTCAACCATTCATACAATCAAGGAAAGAATTTTGAGAATAAGGGAGTAGCATAGTTACCTGTTTGTTGTCTGGCTGTTTCGCCAGAGGTAGATACTGATTTATATACATCAGAATAGGATGGCACAGTATGGTGCACTACAACCTTTTGAATGGTTTACTGATTATCTGTAAGTAGGAGGGTACATGGTCTATGCTTCTTTTTGGGAAGCTTCTTATCATAATTCTGAATTGATCTTATTGCTGGATTACTATGGTTGTCAGTGACTTTGAAGAAATTTATTGCTAATTTACGGAAGAAGTTTTGGACAGTTGGGATATTAAGATCATGGAGGATATTTTTGTTTCTGATGAACCAAGGTGCCTCAGTGATTGTTCTTATTGTTGAGTGCTGACAAGCGCATAAATATATTGTTTTATTTCTGCAGTATATGTCATTTTAAATCCTGATATATTATTTTATTAATTAATATTTTTCACAAAAAATCTTTATTCCTAGGGTTACAAATGCCTGTGTAGTTCCTGATGAATTTCATGCAAGATTCCATGCCAAATGGAGAAGTTACTATTATCGTATAGCAGTTTTAAAACCGGGATTTAGCAATGTACCTTTGAAACATTGTCAAGATCATTTGCCTATTTGCGAAGTCAATCGATGCTATGTTGTTCCGTAAGTATTTTAGTTGCATTTTATATTTTTTAAATACAATGATGATTTCTTAATATAATGTGTACTATACCCATGAATATATCATTTTAAATTTTTCATGAAGAGTAATGTAACCTATGCATTTCCTGTTGCAAGGCATCTCTGATTTCAAATATAGTTGTGTGTTTAATAATCCATGTGTTACATGTTAATACTACATATTATGTGTTAAATAACTAAAAAAAAACATGTTAAATATTTTAAAAGATTATAACAAGTTTTCCATAGATTTTGTTACATGTTATTTTAAAATCATTGATGCCATACAAACTGTATTTTAATAAACTCTTTTCAAGATTTCAGAATTTTGCATTAATGAAACATCATACAATAATACATTTTTTATAGGTATTAAAAATAAATGCTACATCTGATATATTTTTTGAATATGTATCTGTAATAAGCTTATAGCTTAAGTGAGAAAAGACAAGATTTAAATATAAAGCTCAAAGTGTGAAAATTAAAATGTTTGATATGACAAAATTTTAACATTAAATTTTACTATGTTTTTCTCTAATTTCTGTATTTTCTTAAATAATTAAAAAGATTATACAGGGTGCTCCAAAAGATAGTTTGCAAACTTTAAGAGTAGATCAAGCATAAGGAAACAAGTAATTTTTACTTTCTTGTATACAAAGAGAAAGTATTGTGATCGTCAAAAAATTCGAACTAGAGATTTTGACGAATCTCCACGTTTTAGACCTCCCTAAGTCCGAAAAACACAATTTTGGAATTATGTCTGTCTGTGAATATGATAACTCAGAAACTATTAAAGCTGCAGGGATGAAATTTGGTATGTGGTCTTTACACATAATTTGTAGGTTTCTGTAAAATTTTGGACAGAATCCATCCACGGGAAGTCTGTCTGTATGTCCGTGTTAATGTGAACGTGATAACTCGTAAACTTAAATAACTATGTGGATAAAATTTGCTACATAGTTTTATCATCAGGAATGTAGGTTTGTATCAAATTTTGGACCAAATCCGTCAAAGGGTTGACTGTATAATCGCATACTTTTGAACGCAATAACTTCTTTAAAAAATTACTTTGATAAATGAAATTTGGTATATAGCTTACTTACCTAATGGTAAATTTGTGTCCAATTTTTGTGTCAATCAGTTAAAGAAAAAGGTGTTCAAATTGCAAATTTCGTTTTCTTTATCTTACACTCAGCACTATTGATTCCACTTCCATGTTGTATGACCTTCGGAAATCGTGGTATGATGTTTCACTTATTTTTTCTCCACTGTGTTGGGTGTTCTTGTTCATTTTACTGTCTTTTAGCTTATTTTTTCTCTACTTGTGTTAGGAGTATACAAGAAAGTTTACGGGAGACCACTCCCGCTGGTTACAATAGAACATGGGGGCACAACAGCAAAGGGTGACTGTTATAAGTGTACAGTGAATTAAGTGAAAGAAAAGGATGCACTAGATAACGTGTACAACACAGGTTTATGGGAATACAAATTAACAATAGTATGACCACAAATTTGCACGAATAACAGTATATGAAGCGTGTATAGCTTTGGACAACAGGCCCTTTGAATGCTTACTTTAAATACTCCAAAGGTTTGTTGTTGATGCTGCATACGACTTGTAATGGTATTATTTATGCAACTGTTTTGTGCTATTGTGAATTTGTATTCTATTAAATCTGTATTGCACACGTTATCTAGTACATCATTGGATCTGGTGCATCTATTTCATTTACTTAACCCTCTGATTCCTAATGCCATTGAAATAAAGGGACCTCAAAATACTGGAGCGTCTGAGCTCCTCTATTAAAGATAAGGGAAATTCACTTTCCCCCTCAAAAACCACAATGACAGCTGGAATTGTCCGAATTGTAAGAAAACTCCCCTCTTCCACAAACACACATGGGCGAGCCACTCTATAACGAAGAAAGCAAGCGCCACGGGTGTGAAATCAATCACACTTAACGAAAGGGGGTGGAAATTTCAGAGTGACATTCGGACGGCTATCGTCTTTTGCGTGAAGGGACGTATGGGATGGTCCCGTATCGATAGAGTTAACTATGAGATGTGTGCCCGTCTAGACAGGCTGTTATCCTGCCAATAATATCTCGGATCTGTTTGTCACAGATTTACTAATGAAACTTGTAGTAGAAAATCTCATGCACATTGGCAGACTGCTTAAGAAATAAAAAAAGATATAATTTGTAGTACACTTCTGGATGTAAATATGTAGTAACATTAAAAGTAAACATTAAAGACTCGGAATTCTATCAACTGAAAAACTTCATTATAAACATTATTCTCTGTGAAATATCTGTTGTTGTTTATTATTACTCCTTGTTGTGTGGAGTTTTTCATTCAAACTTTAATATGACTGGGATTCCGGCATTTTGGTAATGCAACATGAAGAATCAGCATTAATAAAAAAAAGAAGTGAAACTGCTGAACTCGGCTCACTGATCTTTACTACAATCCAGCGTGAATAAGTAACAATCAGATGAAGTGAAATTTACGATCCCATAACTAGCGCAGATATATCCGTCAATTTATGCATAAAAAAATAGCAACGGCTGTAAGGATCAATAACGCAGTTGTCAAGACACTGCACTTCAAACCTGAAGTTGTGGGTTCGATCCTCGCTTAATTTAATTTTGTCCAAAAAATCTATCCGAGTTGTTTGACGCTGAAACTGAAATTGTGATTTGTGCATCCGTGCAGACCAAAGGGGCTGCGATATTTCTAACTCTGCTCTGCATTACAGACATCTCTGGGTTTCTTATATTATAAATTCTCTGACAAAGAGCCCCTTGTACCATTTGCAGCCCCATGTTCTACTGCAAAATCGTCTTGTTTGTGCATGCCTGACCTACTCTTAAAGTTTATAAATGACCTTTTGGGACACCTTATATTCAGAAATTTGAATATTTCTTGCAAATGTTCTTTTCACTATAAAAATTTTCTTTGAGGCTGAAGGATTCTAAAAAAGCCCCAACCTATTATCAATATTCAATTATGTTAACAGTTGATAGTAATTCGTAAAATTAACAGTGACATGGACAAATTTTGTGTTATATTATGCTTTATGTCTGTTATTAATATAATGTGTACCTTTATATATGAACAATTATGTATACCTTTTACAGATCTGAATTAAATACAAGTATAGTTAAAAATGTTACAGATATGTATTGTGGGGAACATGATTTTTCTACCTTCACAAAATACATGGGAAGAACACCTTGGAAAAGTCCAATAAGATTTGTTGAAGAATGTAGATTTTATGAATCTTCTTATCCAAATTTTATCGATGACCCTCAGTATTCAAATATATCTCTGTGGGAATTTTACATAAAGTCACAGTCTTTCCTATATCATCAAGTGAGTATTAAACTTGAGATATTCATATTTTTTTATAAAGTGCATGTGTTTTTGATTGCCAAGTGGAAAATTTTTTCATCTGTTCTTGTATCCAAATATTTTCTATAACTATAGATAGGTTACATATTTATAAAAGAATGTTTTATGTTATTTTAAAATTCAAAATCATTTACATAGTTTTCATAAAAAAAAATGACAGGAGGCTGTCTTTTTCAAACAGCCGCTGATGTTAAAGGTGTAGGACTACTTGACTCGCATGACTCTTTCCGATTTTTTTTTTTTTTGTAACTTGTGTTGTTACCCTTTATCTCTAAAATAAGACATTAGTTATGTTTTTAGCATATGTAGTTACCGAGATATAGAGGATCACGTCACCAATTCATGCTTATTTTTGTCCAACTTTGCGACTCGGTACTTGCTGAACTACAATTCCGATTTTCAATTTTTTTTGTAACTTCTGTTGTTACCCTTTATCTCAAAAGTAAGATATTAGTTATGTTTTTAACATATGTAGTTACTGAGATATAGAGGATCTCCCATACAACATTTTTTGTGGCATTTTGGCATGTGAAGCAAATTCCTTCCCAAGACCCCAATGGGAGGAACGTAGTCCTACGTTATAAAGTTTTAAGCTTAAAATAACAAAGTTGGGTTGTAAACTTTTGTTTGCTGTGAAATTAGTTTTTACTGTATTGTATCAGACATCAAATAAATTGTATCACACTTATTGCATTGAAAATATATTTTTTAAATTTTCTTATGCATTTGAGATCTTTAGTCATTCAAATTGAATTATTTTGTTTATTTAAAATTTGCCAAAATGTTTATGTAAAAAGCAATCAGTAATGAATGTCTGCTTTGTTTAGTAAGACATACTGAATTTTTACTTTAGTAAAAAAAAATATTTTCAAGGTTAATTTTATTTGACCATTCTCTCAGCTACTGTTTGTCATCTCTGATAGAGTATGACAATTTCTATAATTTTATATAATTTGTTAAGTAATTTTTATGAAAGTGCAATATGTTTTAATGTCTATTATCATTAGCCAATATTTTTGTTCCCCTGTCATATTTTATCAATTAATTTAGATATGAAACAAAATTTAGAGAATTATTTTTTGCATATTGATATGAATATTTAAGTAAACATATGAAGATTCAGGGTTAAAGTGAACTATGGTTATGAGATTCATTTCTGAGAAAAAAGATCTCAATGTTGATCAGCTGCATTTAAAATAACAGTGGATACAGCAGCAGCAACACCAGACTCTCACCCATGTGCCTGGCTGCCAACTGGTGAAGCCTGTACTGGTTTAATAGGTGGGACTTGAACAAAAGAAAAAAGGTTGCGTGTAAAGCCTTGTCCTAGTATTCTGCATCTAGGTTGCAGAGAGAGCTATTGTCCTACCGCCACAAGAAAGACACCAGACATGCCGGTGGCAGTCGTTATGGAAATGGGATATTCCACTGCACTTTGGGGGTGAAGGAAAGGGCTTTATTTCATTTTGGTGAAGAATAACTCCAGGAAAATGGCTAAAACTTTTTTAATGAATTAAAATAGCTTAATTAACTTATTTAATAATTTAAAAAATTTATTTCCTGCCTTCAACTGCCATCTACTGCTTGCCATCGAAACTATATTGTTCATGTTCTTGTGAACGGTCAAATTACAAAGATATAAGTGTGAATAAACTAGTAATTTTATGTACCGTCAGAAGATAAATGGTTAATGGTTGGAAGGAGATTCAATTAGATGCCGTAACTTGAAGATTGGATACGTCTTACAGAGATAAATGTCGGCGTAATAGTCCAAAATGGACACAGAAAATATAACATTTCGACACTCCCATTGCAGTGTTAATGAAAAATGGGCAAAACATGAACTTTGTTCATTTTAACTCTGAACCTTTTATATGTGTTTAAAAATGGATAAGTTTAATCATACCTATACAGCAAAACTTATCAAGTAAGAAACCTATATTTATTATACCAGTTTTTCATATCCTGCTTATGATTCATTTGCTCAATCTGAATTGATTTCAACAGAATAAAGATCTTGTCGACTAGCTAAAAGTCATCTGAAGTATTTCTTCTTGTTTTTGTAAATTTTAACAGCATTAAAGGAGACTTAATTATGTTAAAAAAATAACAGCATTAATTATATTCAAAAGTATTCTCTCAGTTCAATGGTGATACATCAATTGGTATTAAATTGAGTAATTCTATTGATTCACAGTTATACTAAATAATAAAAATCAAAACTTGATATTTTATATACATATTTACATATAATGAATGGTTAAATTAAATATTATCATGAGTTGTGGGTTGATGATTTTGATCATATTGTGTAAACTTTTATTGAAACCTATGTATGTATTGCAAGCTTAAAAGTTCTGAAAATATCTATTGTTTGTGATTTTAATTTTCTTTATTCTATGAATTTGACATAAGATTAGTTGGAATTATCACTGCCTTTTTAAAGAACACAGATTTTATGTATTGTATAACTAATAATAATTCAATGTTTTAATTCACTGAATTTTTTCTACTAAATTTGAAACAATTTTTTAATTTTTTGTAAATCAATTTTATTATTATTTTAGATCTAGTTAATAATTAAAATGTTATAAAACAAAATTCAGTCATCCATTGTTGTTCTGATTTAGATTCTTTTTCATGAAAAGGTAATATAAATATTCATGGAAGAATTATATATAGAGAAATATTTACATTAGTTAAAAAAAATGCATTTAGTTCATGTAGGTGTAAAATTATTCAGCTCTTTGATTATAACTCTAAAACTTTTTAAAACTTATTCTAAAACCGATATATTTTCTAGTCAGAAGATTTTGACTAGAATTTAAATCATTGCATTTGCACTCATTAAACTGTTCAAAAAGTTATTTACCACTCAATTTTTACAGAAAAATGTATATAAACTTTAGGTATTGAATATTTTACAGTGTGGATGGAATGTAGTATAATACACAGTGTGTAATTAATGAAATATAAATTCTTACAGGTCAAAATAGTGAATTTTTTATGAAAATGTTATTCATTCTTTTTAAATGTGATTGATGTGGGTATTCAGGAAAATTTAGAATTTTAGGAACATCCTAATGTTTAAAAGCACTTGTTTTTAAAAAGAATAATAAATTCTTATTCCTGTTTATTGAATTGTACTTATTCATTGAAGCTATGAATAAATTATATTATTTTAAAGCCATTAAAATATTTTAAATTATAATCAAAATTAGTTTTTATATAGTGGACTTTTGCTCTCTTAAGATTGCTTTTATTGGAACAAATTGAAAATTATTTTGAATCGAACATGTTCTCAATGCTTAGGTTAGGAAACTGGTGGGAACTGCTATAGCTGCAGGACTTGGTCGACTCAAATTACACGATGTGAAACATATGTTGGAAGTTCCCGGTGCAGAGAATTGGATTAAAAGTAAAATGCCTTCTCCTGGTGGTTTATATCTTGCACACATACATTATGACAAAAAAGGTAAGGATCCGATTGATTAATTGTTTCATTGAACATTTACCTTTTGTTTTGCGCTAAAATATTTGGCAATGTTTAGTTATATTAGCTATTTAAAAATTTATATTAATTTTTTGTTATGGTTTATCACTGCATAGAAAAGGGACAAAATATAACACTTTTGAAAAAAAAAAAAAAGAATCCTTGTAAATTAATAAAAAATTATTTTTTTTTATACAGAAAAGAAGAAATTGGTAAATTTTGAAAAGCAGAAACTTATTTTGCTCATCTGCAATTAAATTAAGTAACTTTTTTGGCATAGAGATAATTTATTTTTCCACCAGTTAAAACTAGATTCTACCGTTTTTACAGCTAAAACTAAATTTGCACTGCTTAAGTTTGTATGATCCTTTATCTTTCAGTGTAAAATCTTGTGCATGGTATTTCCGAAAATGTTAATGGGGATAAACGTAGCAAATATTCTTAATTAGATTTTATTTCTGTTAAAAATTCAAGTAATGTATGGCAAAATTAGAAGTTTTCCATTTTTCATATTTAACGCATGCCAATGAAATACAAGAAGTAAAACTTCTAAAGGTTGTCTGGTAGGAAGAATAAGATGGAGGTATTTATTTCTTTAATAATATTATTTTTGTGGGGATAATTACATAAAAGAACTAATCAATTAAGTAAGCATGTACTCTTTTTAAACCGAGATAATTGTGTCAACTGCATGTGTGTGTGTGTGTGGGGGGAGATGCCTCACAAAGAGTCTCTGAAGTGAAAATAATACTTCCAACATATTCTTTCTACCAGACAGCCTTTAGAAGAATTTTGTTTCTTATAAACAGTACAATTCACATCTAATTCTATTCAGTGGAACTTGGCTAATTTGAATTTTTTGAATTCGAAATTTTTTTTTCTCTGGGCCCTTGATTTTTTAAATTTATTTTGACTAATGCAGGGTGGCTACAGCAACTGTGAAAAAAATTTCCCTGACTAAACTTACAACATTTCCCTGATTTATGGCTACTAATTATATTAGTTTCTTGGCTTTCTCCCTACTCAGAATCACTGTATGTATACAATATACATCATTAAAAACACTTTTACCAGTTATTTAATATGAAAATTTTTTTATGACATTTAATTTTTAAAAAATGGAATGAACATCCTAAAAAAAAACTATTAAAACAGTATATTAATTTCTTATGTGCAAAAAAATACTAGAAATTTTAACAAAATACTTTGCTTCTAAAACTGCATAAGGATTCTAAGAAACATTAAAACTACTCTTTGCAGCACAAGTTAAATTATATTAACAGTAAAGGTTATTATGATCTTTTCTCAAAACTTTAAAACAGTTCGATAATTAATTAGTGCTCTTTTCATGAGTACCAGAATAACATGTTGCAGCAAAAATATAAAAAAAGTATAATTATACTCACCTAATAATATATATTTTAGCGAAGATTTTAACAAGAGAAACTGTCAAAATATTACTTCAAATCTTTATTCTTTAAGAAATTAATTGCTCTAATTAAAAACTTAAGCTTTTATAAATGATTTTTAAAAAAAAAATTCCATTTATTATTACAAATAATGCTAGACATAAGATACTAATTTATAGATAATAACTCAAGTAACTATTAATTTTCCCTGATTTTTGGACATTTTTACGAATTTCCCTGACTTTTCCCCGATATCCTTGATTTCCAGGTTCTGTCGCCACCCTGCAATATGAAGACAAAAAATTCTTTTCATTTGTTAAATTTCCTTTCCTTTTTTGAATCTTGTGTTCTCAGTGAATAATTTTTTAAGGCTCTTAATTCATTCAAGGACTCAGTGGCGAATCCAGGGGGGGGGGGCTATGGGGCTGCAGCCCCTCCCAGAGCTAAACCAGAATTCTTGATTTTATTTAAAATCACTACAGCTGTTTGTTCTTGATTCCCCTTTTTTTTAAAAATAATAAAAACATGACAACATTGCTTTCTGGCTTGACAGGCTCGAAAATTTTCCTACTTTTCTAGTCATTCCACTTGTACGTGTAGCATTGACAGGGTAGAAAACATTTTTTGGTTACTTATTTCACTGTATATTTTTATTAAATTATCGAAAGTATTGTAGTGCTCTTTATGATTCTTATTGACAGGTAAGTAAAGTCTGTAAAGTTAAAGTGTTTTGGTTCACATAAGCCATGAGGTTTGACATTCGTCATGACGATACGAAATTTTTATGACCTCAGCCCCTCCCAGACCCAAATCCTGGATTCGCCACTGCAAGGACTTATGGCTTTACAATGCAATTTCAATCAAAAAAGCTATACAAAGATTCTCACTTTTTAAAAATCTTTGAAATACTTTGATATGAATTGTACTGTTTATTTTGAGGTTTTATTGTATAACTGTTGTATTCAATGTGCTGTATACTGTTTCTTTATTAAAATTACTTAATGTTTATTATTAATAAATCCTTACTGCCATTTTTAAACCCAATTTTTCTTAATTTAATTTTTAATGTGATCTCATCAGTTTCGAATTTATTTCATTAATGTACAATATCTCAATATGTAGAATGAGAAATTTCTGATTATAGAATTTATAGCAAAAAATAAAATCCATCTCGGAAGTGAGCGATTGTTTTTGAATCAAACTTTTCAGCATTTTCATTGGATGTGTGAAGACCAAAGTATATATATGTTATTAATAAACATTTAACAATTTTAATTTCTTAAATTTTATATAAGATGGAATTCTGGAAGTACAGGGGTAATACTATATTTATTGTTTATGAAGGTCTCTTTTTCTTTATATAACCATGAAATTACATTAATACATTTCACTTTTTATCTCTAGATTATGAATTGTACAAGAAATTCAATACTTGTATCAATGAATATTAAATATCTTTTATGTTATTACAACTGTAATGTCAGACTCAGAAAATAGCCATTTTATATCAAAAATAAATTTATTAGCTATTCACAAAAGTTTGTATCATCGTGCCAGCAATTTGAAGAATTAATTTCAACTTTTCAAAATAAACAATCACAAACATTTACATTACGTGCAGTCTGTGCCTCAAGAAAAATACATCAGTACACTGATAAAGCCGTCTCAGCTCACTATTTGAAATATAAGACTGAAACCTAAAATCAATTCGTTACACAACCTTTACAAAAATACAAATTTAAAAACATTCATACTTTTTTCATCTGGTAAAAATCCAGTTGTTGTGTGTTTATTGTACTGATGAATAAACAAGTTTGTTTTATGTTTACTATCAATTTATAATATTTAAGGCTGAAAAAATAGTAGATATGTTGTAATAGTATATATTGTGTTTGTAATCTTTCAATTCTATTTAATTGTTTGTATGTTTTACAGATTTTTTAATGAATGACGTATCTCCCCATGACAGCATTGATACAGAAGAAACAATGAGTTCACAGATGCGACATATATGAGAGTTTTACAACTTGTACATAATTGTAGATAAATAAATATTTATTTAGCAATTTATACATCATTTCCATAACGAGCATTTAGATTTTGGATTTAATGCTGAACCAGTTTCACATTTAAAGTCTTCTGAAAATTCTTTCACATTAGATAAAGCTCCATTTACCCTGGAAAAAAATTTGTTAATTTTAAAAAAGAAAATTTTTTCAGTTATGCACAATTATATCGTTGAATATAGCACAATAAATGTGAAATAGGCCAGAACTATTTGTTGCATCAATTGAGCAATAAGTATTTTCATGGTTAACATTATATTTGACTTGAAGCATTTCTTTTAAATAAAATATGATTAATAAAATTTTTTTGGGTAAGAAAAATGGGTTACCTAATCTTAACTTTTTATTTCATGGCAGACAACTGATCTTAAGCGTTGTAATCATAAATATTGTTTCAAGTCCTCTTTAAAAAAATTGTCTTGCCATCTATGGTTTCAATTACCTTTCATGAATTTTACAAAGTAATATAAAGGAATATTATTTTATTTCTATAATAAGATAATTCTTCTCTTTCTAAGTGAAATCTATACAGATTCTTTTTATCCATAGATTTTATTTTCATTGTAAATTTGCACAAAGACAACAGTATAAATAAATAATTTCTTTTATGGAATATTCTATCAGGTTTTCCTATTCTAGTTGAAACTACACAATTTTTGTTTCCAGTATTGCTAAATAAATATGGAATACGAAAGATTCCTGGAAGTTGAATCACATTTAATTAAATTTCAATAAAGCAGTACATTTTTTTGTTGTATAATTGTATTAATATTAATTTTTTTTATGAAAGTTGATTAGTCAGAGAAATTTTAGCTTCATGTGATAAATTATTTTAAAACTAAGACTATAGATGAATTCTTATTCATGATTCATTCTTAAATATAAACTTTTACTCTTTTTGGTCAAAGATAAATTCATCTAGCATTCTGAATAGAGGTTCTAAATTAATACCTTCTCTTTTTTGAGCCTTATAAATCTATCACCGAGGTATCAAAGACAGATATTTCAGCCTCAGAAATACATACACATTGGTAATATCACTTCTTGTCTTTTTCTTTTAAACTTTGGTTGAAAAAGGGTAGCACAGCTGTACACAGAATTAAATATTTTGATTTAAATAAGTAAAACTACTGATATTTGTGAAGAAATGAGAAGAAGTCAAGAGAAATATTGGATTCCTCTTTTTAAAAAAATTCTCTATATATATACAGGGTGTCCACACTTATCGTGGTCCAATAGATAAGTTCTAAACCATTACAAATAGTTTCAACTGGAAAAATGATGGAAATGAAGGGAAGAATTATGTTTTATGAGTCAATAAATATATTTCTGGAAAAGTTACGAATTCTAACTTTTTATACGGTTCTCCGGTCGTATCAATCATATTTAGTAAAATATTTCTGAGACTGTAACATTTTAAACAAAAAAAGTCCCACTCTTCTGCAATTAAAACTGACTGAGTTATGTAACTTTGAATATCGCTGACTTAGACCACTTTAGACCATTTCAATAGCCGTCTTGAAGACGATCCACCAATCAATGCGCAGCACTTGCTCGATGAGGCCGCTGATTGGTTAAAAAACATGAAATTCAAAGCTCCATAACTCTCTCAGTTTTAGTCACAGAAGAGTGGGACTTTTTTTGTTTAAAATGTTAGAGTCTCAGAAATATTTTACTAAATATGATTGACAGGACCGGGGGACCGTATAAAAAGTTAGAATTCGTAACTTTTTCAGAAATATATTTAATGAGTCAAAAAACATGAAATATAATTCTTCCCTTTATTTAAAGCATTTTTTCCAATTGGAAAATATGTCTATCTCTAACGGTTTAGAAATTAGCTATTGTAGCATGATAAGTGTGGTCACCCTGTGTATATATATACACCCACACAAGTCAGCTCTAAAACAAATGTCAATAGCACTCGTATTTCGTAGATACTAGGCAACCATGTATGCATGTTCAAAACATTACCTAACAATAAAGTGTGCTCAAAGTATTTTAGTAAAGAAAAGCTGTCTCAAAAAGTACAGATTTCCCCCCTTATTTTAGTGTAGGTTGCTACCAGTGGCGAATCCAGGGGGGTATGGGGCTGCAACTCCCCCCGAGTTAACCCAGAAATATTGATTTTATTTAAAATCACTATAACTGTTTGTTCTCAATTTCCCTTTAAAAAAATAATAATAACGTTACAACACTGCTTGATAAGCTCGAAATTTTTCTTATTTTTCTTGTCATTCCACTTGTAACGTTGATGCGGCTGAAGACATTTTTTGGCTAGTTATTTCATTATATTTTTTATTAAATTATCGAAAGTATTGTAATGTTCTTTTTGATTCTTTTTGTCAAGTCTGTAAAGTTAAAGTGTTTTGGTTTTCATAAGCCATGAGGTTTGACATTCAACATGATGATACAAAATTTCTATGACCTCAGCCCCCCCCTCCCCCAGACCCAAATCCTGGACTCAGCACTGGCTGCTATATTGAAATCAGCAGAAATGTAATGATACTAATGGCAAAAGTGAATAAGTGTTGTAAATCTACTTGTAAGCTCTGTGTGGTGAAATTTCTTCACTCTTCTCTTTATATAAAAAAACCTTCCAACCCATTCTATCATTTGAATTACATGCCTACATTGTTGCCAGATACCATTGTAGGTGCGTATGAGTGCCACTGACAGTTTTATTGACACTGTATATGTACATGTCATTATCAGGGGTCGATCCAGGTTTTTTTTTTTTTAGGGGCCCATTTTTGTGAAAAAAATATTATTGTGAAAAATTTTTTTATTATGTGAAACCTTCAACTTTAGTGATGAATTTGAATTTTGATTGAATTGAATTTGAATTCAAACTAACAAATTTGAATTTTGTGAAGGGACCGTTTTTATGAAGTGGAATTTTGTGAAGGGGCCATTTTTATGAAATGGAATTTTGTGAAGGGGCCGCAAAATGGCTCCAATTTTCGCCTCGATCGACCCATGATTATAAAATGCCTTTAAACTGAAATACGATACAAACTTTATTTTGTTGTTGTTAACTGCCATAGACAATTTTTTAAATATCTTCGTCACATAAATAAGTGGTTTAAGTATCAAATATTTAATATTCTTGTTGCACAGTTTAATAAAAAAAAATTTCACCTAAATTTTGCTGGAGCATGAACACCATTTTCTATGGTATGTTCAAGACTGTGATCCGTTTGCTTTCGACACCACACCTGCAATGAGTTAAAGATTCATGTATATCTTTCTTTTCTGTTTAAATTCTCTTCTGTAGTTGAGATAATTCAAAATGAAATTGAAGAAATAGAGATACATCTTAAAACAAAGAACTTAATGAGACCATTCTTAACTTTAATATATATAATTCATCTACTAGGTCTTTCAGAAAGCTTCAATCTATAATGAGAATAAATAATGAAGTTGAAATTTAGCAAAAAGTTATTAATTTTACTGCAGTTTTTAATCAGCAGATATGTAGTGAAAACTTATTACAGCATTTGCTTTGATGAAGTTTTATAGATTTTTATTTCATTAGTTCTTTATACCTCATTCTTTATGTTTAGTACTTAGTTTTATAATGAAGCTTTTTTTTTCTTTCCTCAATACGCAAAATATAACAGGTTTTGGAGAAATCTTTGTAACTGTAGAAAAATTCGATCTGAAGAATATGATGACTCTTCACAGTTTAGACCTCCCCGAGTGCTGAAAAATCATTTTAAAATGATAGTATTTTTAGGCATACTATCTGTAAACTGTGCGATGCAAAAATCATTCAAAATGCACTACAGTACAGACTGTTGGAGCAAGAACTACCAAATTTGGCATTTTTTCAATTTCTTGGGTATTAGGTGTTTATTAAGAAAGGGTTTTTCAAAATTTTAATTAGATCTGTAATTAATTAAAAATTAATTGAAATGTTTACCTTTTTCCTCCATAATTTTGGAGTATATGATTACACAAAAACCATTAACCCTTTATGTCTCAACAACTCCGATTTGAAAAAAATGACTCGGATGTTAGATTAGGTTAGGTTAGATTAACGTCCCGTTTTGAAGCAACACGAGGGCTATTTAGGGACGGACCTCGTAATTTTGAACCACGGTCAGATGACGAGGACGGCACCTCAGCTGGCACCCCCCTCTTCCGCACCACACCAACGGGAGGACGTTTGGTCACTACGTATGATTTAATGCGCAGCAGGCCTCATACACGGCAGATCTTCAGTGGAATCGGGTTTCGAATCTGCGATCCTCCGGTCCCGAGGTTGAGACCTTACCGCTAGGCCACTGCGGCCCTCGGACGTTAGAATACATCATTGTAAGTATGGAATAAATAATTTACTTAAATTATCACTTTTGTAACATAATGCAAAATGGCATCAAAAATTCAAAATTTCAGTGTTTAAAACAGTTGATAGTTTTGTTTTAACAAAGACCACATTTCTCATAAATGGATGTGCCCACTCTTTTTAACTTCACTAAATTCTCCTGAAGTTTCAGGAGCAACCTCGTTAAAATGTTTAAGTGTCAGCTGAACTTCATTTTTAAAAACCACCTCAGTATCACCATCTGTTGGGGAATATATGAGCAATTTGTGTTATCTACAATATGGCAGTAATGCAACAACCATTGAAATCGACTTGAAGAGCTTACTGTGGAAAAAACAGAGCCTTTTGGTTTTGTTGCAGATATGCAACACCGTGACATAAAGGGTTAAAATTTAAAAAATTTAGCTTTTCATTGATATAAGTTTTATTTCTGTACAATTTTTTCTTTAATTATAATAAATTTTTCAAAATTTATGCATGGGCTAATGTGATAGATTTTTACTATTCATTCGCTATCGAAATGCTCAGTAGTCTTTTGTTCAGTTAATTGTGAAATAGGCTTTCTCAGTATAACCTTTAATTCAATAAATTAACCAATTTACATTTAGAAAATATTTCATTTTCAAGACTTGCTTGCATACTTTTGTTTCAAATTGAATGGAAGTATCTCGAATTTTGTATTGGTATAATTTTATGAATTTGTAAACTTGATTTAAAATGACAGTGAAATAGTACCATAAAAATACAAGCGATAAAATAAATAATGCTTTTCAACATAGCATTATCATGTAACAGTGTTTCAGATTAGAGGTTTGAATTTTCTTTTTTTGGGGGGGATGTCTGTCAGTGTGTATGTGGACACATACGATAACTAAAAAATATGAGGTGGATAACGAAATTTAGTATGCAATCAATTTTATCAAAATTGTATATATTTCTACCTAATTTCGAGCAAAACAGAAGACTATTTGTTCTACTGTTGTATGTGAACACCATAACTCCAAAACTTAAGATAGAGGAAGGTATAAAATTTGGTGCATGGTTCTTATCCAAGGGTGGTGACCAGGGGGCCAGGGCCCCTGTATCGGGGATGCTACGCTCCCCAGACGGGAAAATTTTGGTACTCCGTTCACGCAACGAAGTATTCAAATAGTAGGTAAATAATGATCTAGCAAAAACTATAGACCAATTTCATTACACTCCTCCCCTCGTACAGCAAGTCATGCCCCAATATCGGGGGGGGGGACCGTTCCCCCTGTTGGGCAGATAGTGCCCCCGCCCCGTCGGGCAGACACTAGCGCCACTCCTGTTCTTATCATTACAGTTGCAGATCTGTATGAAATATTGGGTCAATCTTATTTGTCAAAAGGCTCTGGCTTCAAACACATAAAATAGACTCCATAATTTTGTCTTCATTGCATCCGCAACATCTATACCCACCCTTCATTTTTGCCACTGCTACTTCTATATTCAGAAGTTCTTCCATTTTTAATTTTGGGATGAACTTTCCATTTAGGAACAGTATATTGAGCAGGATAGGGTAGAATATGAGTATTATTTTGGTGCAAAATTCTTTTGTGGGTAAGTCCTGCCAGAACTTAAAACGTTCTAAAATTAATAATAGTTTTATTCTTAAAGTAAAATTAAAATATCCCGTGAAAGTAATAAAATAAAAATGATTCAAGACCAAAAAATGTCAAATATTTAAAATCACATACACAGTATTCTGGAAAGCAACAACTAAAAAAAATTAATACATGAACTCGGCTTTTATTTTTCATAAAAAAATGCAATTATATCTTTAGATTTTACTTACTGAAGCAAAAGCTATCCAGAACATTTGCCGTTCAGTGAAAGGTAACCCTGGTAACTGTTCTTCTTTCCCAAGCCGTTTAAGTAATTTTTGATATGCCTGAAAAGATAATGAAGTTATTTCCTAAATTATTAGACATTTTCCACTTGTGGCACCATTTAACCCTTTGCACTCACTCCAGCCTTATTCAGTTCATATGTTAAATGTCGCATTATCGGCGACAACGGAGTGCAAAGGGATAAAAAAAAAATCGTGACACCAAAATTTGAAAATAAATTAAAAAATAAAGCAATAATTAGTGATAATTAAAAATTTATTCAAGATAATTCTAGAACAAATTTATCGAAAGATTTTAATCAAGTTGATTTTCATAGAAATGTTTGCTTGCTAACACTTAAAAAAAAACTTAAATCTATGCAAGTATGTGCATTGCACAAGTCTTCACCACATCAACATTGTTTTCTGCAACCCACAGTTTAAGAATACCTGGCTGCGGCGAACTGGGGTTGTGGGGCTGCAGCCCAGAGCTAAACCAGAATTCTCGATTTTATTTAAAATCACTACAACTGTTTGTTCTTAATCTCCCTTTTAAAAAAATATAAAAAAGTGACAACATTGCTTTCTGGCTTGACAGGCTCGAAAATTTTCCTACTTTTCTAGTCACTCCACTTGTAGCGTTGACGCGGTCGAAAACATTTTTACTTTCTCGTATACAAAGAGAAAGTATTGTAATCGTCAAAAAATTCCAACTCGAGATTTTGACCTCTCCGAGTCCAACCAGTCTGAGTGTTCTGCCCTAAACTTTCGCTTATACTTCTCCAAAAAGGTGCTGTTTCCCCTCTCCCCGCGTGGATAAAAAAAATTCGAAGCTACTGTAAACCAGAATCCAATGACTATCAGAAGGTTTTTCGTTGTAGATTATAGTGATTGTAAAATATTTAGGTGGAGAATCATATTCAAAGAGATGCGTGCCGATTAAAACACACACTGCTTCCACTCTTGCGGGCTCACGGACAAAGTGACGTAATCCTTCCGCGTGCACAGAGATTGCTACCAGTACGCATGCGCATGGAGAAGCGGATTAAAAAAATTGAATATGCAATTTGACCGCCTTTTTTTAACCGATTGGAACGAAATATGCGCACAGATCTATAATTAATGTTAGCAACCGTCACACCAATTTTTATTTATCTAGGCCAAAGGGTTTAGGAGATATAATTTTTACAAGTATGCAATTATACAGTCTGACAGACAGTCACCCTTCGACGGATTTGGCCCAAAATTTGATACGGACCTAGATTCCTGATGATAAAACTGTGTACCAAATTTTATCCATCTAGCTATTCAAGTTTTTGAGTTATAGTGTTCACATGACCGCGGGAAGCCAGACAGACAGACTTCCCGCGGACGGATTTTGTCCAAAATTTGATAGAAACCTACAAATTATGTGTCAAGATCACATACCGAATTTCATCCCCGTAGCTCTAATAGTTTTCGAGTTATCGTGTTCACAGACAGACAGACATAATTCCAAAATTGTGTTTTTTACTTTCTCGTAAACGAAGTATACAAAGAGAAAGTATTGTAATCGTCAAAAAATTCAAACTCGAGATTTTGACGAATCTCCACGTTTTAGACCTCCCTGAGTCCGAAAAACACAATTTTGGAATTATGTCTGTCTGTGAACACGATAACTCGAAAATTATTAGAGCTACGGGGATGAAATTCGGTATGTGATCTTGACACATAATTTGTAGGTTTCTATCAAATTTTGGACAAAATCCGTCTACGGGAAGTCCGTCTGTCCGCGTTCATGTGAACACTATAACTCAAAATTTTGAATAGCTAGATGGATAAAATTTGATACACAGTTTTATCATCAGGAATGTAGGTCCGTATCAAATTTTGGGCCAAATCTGTCAAAGGGTTGTCAGTCTGTATAATCGCATACTTCTAAACATTATAACTCGTAAACCCTAAAGCTTTGATAAATAAAAGTTGGTATGAGGCCTGCTAACAATAATTGTAGATCCGTGCCCAATTTTCGTTTCAATCGGTCGAAAAAAAGGTGTTCAAATCGCCTATTTGTCTTCTCTCATCACACAATGACGCGAGGCCGTTATTGCGTAATTGCGCGATTCACTTGCGCTAATCCTTTCCGCTTCTACCCACGCCTTTCGCCTCCAACTTCCGATTCCCAAGCTTTTTTTCCTCCACTGCGTTAGGGATGCTTGTTCGTTCTTCTGCCTTTTAGCTTATTTTTTCTCAACATTATTAGGAGTACATGAGAAAGTTTAGGGGAGAGCACTCCCGCTGGTTGGGTTTGTTGCTGATATGCAACACTGTGACATCTATACTTATAAAAGGCAATGTTTGTGTGCGTGTTTGTCTGCGATGTCCAGACGAATCTATCCCACTTACAGCCATGAAATTTGGCACACAGATAGTCGTAATAGTGACTGAATGCACCTCGAAGCCGAAATTTTAAATTTTAATCTAAAAATTTTTTTATTTAATGTTTTGTGTTGTTTTGGTTGATTTTTCGCACTAATTTCTCAATAGATTGGTTTCGAATAATTGTACGACAAAAATAGACAGACCATCGGAAAGAGCAAACGATTTCCGTTGTAATGAAGTTTGTTTCGTACGTTTAACGTAATTTACTGAATTTTGAGAAATTTTTGAAAAATAGTCACTTTTATGGTAATTTTAAAAAAATATTTCTTTAAATTAACGCATCTGACGTTCTAACATCTTTATAATTTTCATTTTTTTTTCAGCCTATAAATGGAACGTTCATGTCGGATTTAAAACAAGAACTGTTAAAATATCTTTTTTTTTTTGTTTTTTAAAAATTAATTTTTCCCTGATCGGTTTAAACAGTTTTTTGTAGCGAGATTTAACAGCGAGAGCTTCTCCGGACCATCCCACAATGCATTGTTGCAACGTGACCTTCTTCGCGGTAGGTGACGTCATTCGCAAAGAAAAATAAGCGGGAATATCAATAATGTGTATTTTTTGTTTTGATTTTGTTTTCAAAACTTTTTCCTGCCATTGTGGGCACTTTTTTCACCCACTTTTTTGAAGTCCTGATTCCACGGGCAACGCCGTGCGCGTACTGCTAGTAAAGGGATAAGGGAGGTCAGGAATTTTTGTTAGTATACTTCCTTGTATTTGCATCACTATCACCGATAGGTGGTGCTGCAGCTTCAGAAGTTGACATGAATGGAAAAACTGTCGGAAATAGCATGACAACAACAAAATTTACTGTTTCTAAACCTGGACTTCTAACTATCGATTACCTTTCATACTAGTCGTAGTTCTGTGAACAGTAGACCTCATAAAAAAATCTAAGATCTGCTCTTCATCGCAGTCTCTAAAGGTTTAGTCAATTTTCTTCCGAATGCGAATTATTTACACAAGTCTTTGCTTTTATCAGTATTCACAAAATTACAGTTAAATGTCATTTGATATCGGTATTTTTAGAAGCATTATGATGGAGTTCCATTTGGCTAGAATCATTGAAAAAAGTTCAACATTGCATGAAATGGAACCATTAAAACGCCCGCCATCTTGAGACAGAATAAAAAAAATAATCTTTACACAAACGTCGTTTTTGTCTTCAAGGAACAGTCAAGACAAATTCGAACACCGCGTTTGGTCGTGGCTGAATAACAAACAAATTTATAGACGAAATGCCGAACGGTTGAGTTAAAACAGGATCTCGCTTTGCTCGGTCAACTAATATAAAGAAGTATATCACCAAAAATTTCTGACCTCAAATTTATCTCTAAAATTAACTTAAATAATTGTCATAGTTGTTTATTATTATCACTCTTCAAAAGCGGCCCGAGGTAACTTGACCAACCGGTCAAGACAACAAAATCCCCTCCTACGTCCCCTCCCATCCAACATATCTTTTTAAATTCTATAACGGAACAGTCAAGACAAATTCGAACACCGCGTTTGGTCGTGGCTGAATAACAAACAAATTTATAGACGAAATGCCGAACGGTTGAGTTAAAACAGGATCTCGCTTTGCTCGGTCAACTAATATAAAGAAGTAAATCAACAAAAATTTCTGACCTCACTAATTTATTTCTAAAATTAATTTAAATAAGTGTCATAGTTGTTTATTATTCACTCTTCAAAAGCGGTCCGAGGTAACTTGACCAACCGGTCAAGACAACCAATCCCCTCCTACGTCCCCACCCATTCAACGTATCTTTTTAAATTCTATAACGGCTGTATTCTAAACGTAAAGAAACTTTTATTTAGAAATATGCACGTTTTACCTGCAAATATGACTTTATAATATTATGGTGAGAATGTTTAAGGTATCCGACTGTGTTCCGAGACATTTTTTTGAAAAATAATTTTTATATATATATTTTTAATGTCATTTTTCAACTGCATATGTTTTAAAACTATGAAAATATTGTAAAATTAAGCTTTCAAAATAATATTCTTTAAAAAAACTGAGAAATTTGAATAAAAATGACTAAAATATTTGCCTTACCCTAACAGCCATAGACAAAATCTTGTTCTAAATATACATAAATCCTTGTAGGAGTACATTTTTATGACAGTTATCTGTGTTATGCTCTAAAATCTTTCTTGTACTTCAAAATAGTTTTGAGATATAGCTGAACGTAGTTACTAAACTGGTAATTTTTCATAAAAACTGCTTTTCGTTTATATTTAAATACTTAAAAATATTACTTGATTTTAAAATTGACCTTAGTTTTTAGAGGAAAACATCAAGCATATTACAGAAAACAATATCAGAAAATTTCATATCAATACTTGAATAACGTTTTGAGAAATCATTGTTACGGTAGACAGTTTTCCTCAAAAGTTTTTATGCACCTTAAAATAATGCTTACAGTTCGGTAATAAAACAGTTGTAACTCCATTTGTAATTCACGTAGAGTAAAAAGTGAGACAGTTTTAGAAAGCTTATTAAACAGGCTACAAAATTAAGTCATAAAATTTATTTTGATAATTTCATCAAAAACGACGATTTTAAACCAGTCGGATACCTTAAACTTCAGCTATATTTAAGATTATCATGGTCTTATTGAAACTAAAATGATAAATGACTTTCTTTCTCAAGTCTATTAAAACATTTTTTTTCTTCACGTTCCCGTTTGGTGGCGCCACGGTCAGTTGTCCAGTTTTCCCAGGCCTCCTCTTTTGCGTTCATTGGTTTCGCAATGAAACCACACATTGAGCATTTTATTACTGCGCATGGGCGAAACGTAGCGTAATTTTCTCTCATAAATTAAGAGCCGGATATATAGGCCAACTTATATAAAAATTCCAGTTCGATACCGTTAGTATTCACAAAGATATGGGAATTGAAAGAGCTATATTGCTTTCGATCTCTAAGAGAAACAAAATGATGAGGGTTCTTGCACAAATTGATATTTTTTAAAACTGAATCTTCGAAAGTAATATTAAATTTTATGAAGGATGAATATCCTGAATACTCACTTATAAAATTAAATGCATAATTTAGATTGCATTTCGATGATAACTTATTCGGAGGAAAAATATCCCATTACCGTTCATTGGTTTCACCGTGAAACCGCAAAATTCTTGAAAATAATAATAAAAAAAAATGATAAATTTTTTTCATTTATATATTTATGATCAGCTGCATGTCTCACACTCATTTTTGAAATAAATTTAGCAATTTTCAAACCAAAACATATAGTGAACTTGGAAGGGTTGAGTGGATATTTTTACACAAAGCCGGTGAGACACGAGCGCTCCACTCCACGCCATTCCATTTTCAGCCCATCCATTTTGGCAAGTCATTCACGGCCGGTCCACGCAATGCAAATCCATCCGCTACGGGTAGCTCCGATCCCCTACTGCGTCTACTTCTACCTCCCCTTGCTCCCATTTCCTCTAGAATGACAGAGCCTCCCTCTCTCTCCCCACGTATCTACACCGGTCGCATTTCAGCATTTATGGTCGGGCAGTTCGAATTGGATATCCAACCTTCCCCTCCACACCGCTCCAATTCTGATCGGTTTTTCGCACTGACGACCGGTTTTGGTCGAAGTTGCGTGGAGTGGAGCGCTCGTTCTTCTTCCTCCCCTGCTCCAATTTCTTCTAGAGCAAGAGAGCCTCCCCCTCCCCCCCCCATGCATCTACACCGGTCGCATTTCAGCATTTATGGTCCGGCAGTTCAAATATGGCGAATTGGAACCCCCCTCCACACCTCTCCAATTCTGATCGGGTTTTCGCACTGACGACCGGTTTTGGCGTGGAGAGATCGGATTTGCGTAGAGTGGAGCGCTCGTGAATGTGCAACCTAAAAGTACAACATCTAATCACTTACTGCAAAAGATGATAGAAGTCCTCCATTGTCGGCAATATTTTCACCCAAAGTAATAGTTCCATTAATCTGCAAAAATAATTTTTAATTAAAATCTTTTTTTTAATAAAATATGAAATTTGATTTGATAGCGATGCTTTTAAAATGCATAGAATTAATGAATTGTAAAATACAACAAAGCAATAGATGTATATGAAGGATCTTTTAAAAGCACTTTCTCTTAAATAATTAGTTTCATTTTATTTTTTCTCGAAAATTTCGGTAACTTTTCTTTAAAACTCTTGCGTCATAAGTAAATAGAAGTAGCGATTCATGCAATATAAATTTAATCTGACTTAAAAGTCTTACTTTAAAAATGTTTACTTTTTAATGGTACAGTAGTGACCAGTGAAAACGCATCAACGTAGATTTTGTCATATTTGGATATAAACATTTTTTATGGCAACGGGGTCTGTTTTACGGTGTTCCACTGTTTCAGTGAGAACCTTGTACCACCACATCAGAGTTATTGAATTTAAATATAGCCTTTATGTTTACATAAGAATTAGATTGGAGTTTGAATTTTTATAGTGCAAGAGCCAATATTAGCTATGCTGCGCCAAGACATATAGTATGAATATTTCCCCCATAAAATTCAATAGAAAGTAAAATTAGATTTCCTCCTAGTTAAACGACGAAAAGGATTTACCCTTGTATGTACAATTAAGCAAAACTTTAAAACACAATAAAATTTTAAAAATTTCAACAAAGATATTAGTTTAAAATAAAAACTGTTTCGGAAAATTTCAACAAAGATATTAGTTTAAAATAAAAACTGTTTCGGAAAATTTCAACAAAGATATTAGTTTAAAATAAAAACTGTTTCGGAAAATTTCAACAAAGATATTAGTTTAAAATAAAAACTGTTTCGGAAAATTTCAACAAAGATATTAGTTTAAAATAAAAACTGTTTCGGAAAATTTCAACAAAGATATTAGTTTAAAATAAAAACTGTTTCGGAAA
>BGPR01001355.1:174499-267451 GCA_013235015.1 Araneus ventricosus | reverse complement strand
ACATTGAAATGGAAGACAGTGATGATCAGACAAAATTATAAGCAAAGCATTGTAAAACATATTTTTATAACTGAGCACATATATGAATTTAATTGAAATTTTATGAATTTAAATGAATAAAAGATATATTTTGTACAAAATATTAAAATTCATAACGGTATCCTATGGCACTTTGGGAAGTAGTTCAAATGCAATACCCATTGCTCCCCTTATTGCACTATAATCTAGTATTTTCTCCAAATTATGGATATTTATCCGAGTTGTTACAATTATGCAATGACTATCGCTTTTCAGCTGCGATATACAAGCGGTAACTTTTGGTCATATTTGAGATCCACCCTTTTTTGCCGCAGTCCGTAAAAGGATAATTGTGACTTCTAGACGAAACTTCAGTTGAGTAAATTGGTTATGTTTCCTGTGAGTTGCTGTATGTAATAGCCATCCATAAAAAACAACTGTATTTAGTTCATTTGAAAATAAAATAAACCGGTATTTGTGTTGGCGAAGTTGTGACGGTAGTGTCTCCCATTTTTTACAATTGATAAACCCCACCCAGCCCAGAATTATATTTAATATGCGTACCTTTATCCTTTGTAAAAGAGAATATCTTTTAATCAGCTGGATTGAAAGTTGAAAATATTAATTAGAAGAGAGAGAAGAATTAAAGAGTATGGAGAAGATGATAACCTATTTTGTTTCTACCAATTCAAGTTCTGCATTCATTCTTAAATACCAATTCAAATGTTTGTTTTAAGTTAGGAATAAACATTAGATTTGTTTCTGATTCCTAATTTTTATTTTCCTTCATTTTTTGATGAAGATTTTTCAGAAAATTACGAAAAGATGTTCGGATTCCCAAGGTTCCAGTTTATATAGTACTAGCTGAACCCGGCAATGCTTTGCTAGATTTGAGAATATATATAAATATTCATTTAATAATGAACACAATTGAAAGTTTGTTATCAATTATTGTATTTATTTAAAATTAGATATCTATACATATGTATCAAAAGCAGTGTTCGCATGTGTGTTTTGATGTGTGTGTATCGATTTACTTGAGCACTTGAATTTACAATGAAACATATTTTCAAAAATTTGTGGTCAGTATCCGTAAAGGAAAACACAGAGCCTGCTGTATTATATATTTGTCCTTGAATCTTGAATGATGGCATATAATTCTGAGTTATTATATTCGTTGCACCAAAAGAAGTCATTTGAAAGCATGTGTTATAATTTCGTATGTTATTCAAGAAATGCTTCGATTGTGTTTTAGTACCAGCGACAAAGGAGAACAATGGCTGAAGTGGTGCCTTCAATGGTGGCAATTTAACTTCTGAAACTACTTCGTTCGACAGCTCATTGTGGGCCATTTTAAAAGTGTCATATCAGTAGTTTATTTTAAAATATCGTAAAATTATTCTAAAAGTCAGAAGTAAAAATAAAGCCAAACACAAAGGCCAATATGGCAACCCTGCCTCTGTTCCCGATGTCGACGCGACGCCTGAAAACAACCCCTTTCACAAAAAGTAACTCTGCGCCCTCGTTAGTATACGGCCACACGAGCTAGTTCTAGCAGTCTCTGCTTGAAGGTCAACCGCAGAAGAATTATAGACAACCAGGGGCCTCTGCCCCCTGCTCACTAAAGCTCGCCATTCCTCCCAGGTTTGCTACGCAAACACTGATCGCTTCGCTCGCTATAATGAAGACACTGTGTGTCCTAGAAGCTATTCTAAAATCTTCATATATATATATATATATAAATCAGCTTTATTTTGCTTCTGATGCTTTAACTTAAATCAGCACAGAATAAAATTTTTTAGCCTCAAAAAAGATATTTTCTTCAAATAAAACTTACAAAGTAAAGCTGATTTCCTTTTAATACTTTCACCTTAATCAAGAAGGAATAAAATTTTTTGGCTCTGAAAAGGGCCGTTTTTTATATAGTGAAAGCATCAGGAACCTCCCCCATAAACACAATTAAATATTTCACATTTTGGAGCTATCACAGAAACAGATTCTAAAGATTGTACTGTACGAAAGCAGGTATATACATATTCAATAAATTCATATATAAAATAATATACAACATTGAAACAAATTAAAAATGTAAAGCAAAAAAAAATACACTTGACAATCAACCACAGAAAACTTCCCACTAAACACAATGAAATATTTCGCATTTGGGAGCTACCACAGAAACAAATTCAAAAGATTGTGCTCTACAAAAAAAATTGTATGAAAGCAGGTATATACATATTCAATCCATTTAGATATTAAAAAATATAAAACATTGAAACAAATTAAAAACGTGAACCAAAAAAAATAATAATAAATACACTTGACAATCAATCGCAGAAAACTTCCTCATAAACACAGATAAATATTTCACATTTTGGAGCTACCACAGGAACAGATTCAAAAGATCGTGCTCTACGAAAAAATAAATTGTACGAAAGCAGGTATAGGCATATTCAATACATTAATATATAAGATAATATACAGCATTGAAGATTGTGCTTTACAAACACAATTGTATGAAAGCAGATATATTCAATCCATTCAGATATAAAATAATATACAACATTGAAAAAATTTTAAAATGTAAAACAAAAAAATACACTTGACAATCAACCACAGAAAACTTCCCCCTAAACACAATTAAATATTTCACATTTGGGAGCTACCACAGAAACAAATTCAAAAGAATATGCTGTACGAAAAAATAAATTGTACGAAAGCAGGTATATACATATTCAGTACATTCATATATAAAATAATATACAACATTGAAACAAATTAAAAATGTAATGCAAAAGAATATACTTTACAATCAATCACAGAAAACTTCCTCATAAACACAGTTAAATATTTCACATTTTGGAACTACCACAGAAACATATTCAAAAGATCGTGCTCTTGATAAGCCAACATAGAGTTGTCCATGACTAAAAGCCGGCTCATTGAGCACCAAACATATCTTTTCAAAAATGTGGCCTTGTGACTTATTAATTGTCATGGAAAAGGCTAAAAGAATGGAAAATTGCATACGTTTAAATTTGAAAGGCATGTTAGTCTGAGATGGAATCAAAGGGATTCGGGGAATGAGAAACGTCTCTGTACCATCAATGAACTTTGCCTAAATAATGTTTTGCTGCAATTTTGTGACAATTAGGCGTGTACCATTCCATAATCCTGTAGAGGGAGCTAAATTTCTCAACAGCATTATAATGCAACCTATTTTCAACTTTAACTCATACGGAAGCAAACCAGTTGGTGTCAAAGAATTTAAAAATTCTTCAGGAAATGCCAATTGATCTTGAGGATCTTCACTCATGATCATAACAACTGATTTATAAACAATTTCATTTCCCGGCATAAATTCCAACACTTTATTGTTGATTACCATGGATCGCTCATTATTAACAGTAAGGAGAGCTTGATCTTTAAGCTCCTGTGGGGTCACACTGGAAAAATCTATGTCACTGTACAATTGATGTATAGGGTCTTGTATTGAAGAGTAGCATTGCAAAGGCAACTGAATCGTTGAGCCACTTTCTTTCTCTCCAATGTCCAACAACCAAGCACCAAAATCCCTTTCAGATTCAAGGGAACGCATATTTTTTGTCAGATATAACTTATGAAATTTCAACCAAAGAGCGTGTTTTTTTAAAGAGCTGGCAACAGTCAATGTTCTTGAACCTCTTAAAGTTACTGGAAGAACTTGGCGAAAATCTCCACCCAGTAGAATGACTTTGCCCCCAAGCTGTTCTTTACATTTTGTGAGATCTTGTAAAAGTCTATCAACAGCTAAGAAAGCATGAACATGTGTCATAGGTGTTTCATCCCACACAATTAATTTTGTTTTCAGTAACATGTCAGCTTCTTTTGTATTAGGCTTCAAATTGCAAGTCGATATTGCATTTAAATCAATTGGAATTTTAAAAACAGAATGGGCTGTTCTTCCCCCTATTAATAGAGTTGTGGCAATACCTGTAGATGCAACAGGAATAACATCATCACCTCTACCACGTATTGCGTGAAGCACAGTTGAATAAACAAAAGTTTTTCCTGTCCCAGCAGGACCATCTAAAAATAACACTTGGGTGTATCTGCAGCGTTGCTGTACACTGCACTTAATAAGATTTCCACAACATTCCGCTGTTCACTATTTAACTGCATAGTATAACTGTTAGCCTTAGCCTGCTCTTCCACAACATCAAAGTTCGCACTCTCCAAAACACTGCAGGCAAATCTACAGTTGATAGATGCAGTTTTTGGAGACTTTAATTGTAGGATGTAAGCAGTTCCTCAATATCTGAAAGTGCATAGTGAGGTCCAGTCTGTTCAGAATAACGATGCACAAAGTCCTCACAAAGTGAAATTTGATGCTGCACGCATAAATCTGGAACATCCCCCACTTCTCCAAAGCCACAAATCATTGCGAACAGCATGCGCAACTGTCTCGGAGATTGAAATTGTGCAGCTTCATTCAAAGCATCATGCCACTGCTGGTCACCTCGAAGAAGTCCATACTCCTGACATGTTTGTTGAAATGTAATGCATCTTAATCCATTTACTGTCAAAATATCATCAAAACTAACGGCCCCAGACTTGCGCAGTAGTAGCATCCGCAAATAGTACCTCTCAGTATCCAGTATACTAACTACTGGCAGTCTCCGAATAACATTTTGTCCACCACGTTGTCGCTTCTTCCAATTTGTGGTACTCTTATCAAACACATAATATTGTGGAATATCTGAGTAAGAAATGTTGTGAGCTGAAGGATCATTTTTGTTTAGTTCAAACCATGATGGTAGTGTTGTTTTTCTTAAAGCGGCTTGAATTGCTTGTGCTTCTAGACCGTCTTGGTACACAATCGGCTATTGCTGTGGTAAATGCACAGCTAAGCGACTACAGTGTGGGATTTATGCGACAAATTAAATTCATTTAAACGCCACATGGCTTCAGGTGCACTAACATACCTACCTTCAACAAAACTTAAAATTTCATCATGATCCAGAGCACCTTCTTTTTGTATTTTCATCGAGGCTGCATCATGTCCTTTGTATACATATTTATAAAAATATTTCACACTTTTTACTGAGGCACAAACTTCAACATTAATATGTGCATTAAATTTTTTAAGCAACCAAGGATTATATGAGACAACCCATCTGTTATCGATGGAATATTTCCCTACTTGGACAGGTTCAGTGGCTCTTCTGCGATAAATAGGGCATCCATGAACATTTTCCTCTGTATCATCCTTGAATTGTTTCGGAAAACTTTTGCAGTACTGTCCATCTCTCATGCATGGAGAATTTATATTTATAGTTCCACATGGGCCATGTACCAAGCATTTTGTCACAATTTAGAAGAGTCTAAGATTAGTGCAAGGATCTGGAAGTTCTGCACTCACAAACTTGTCAATGTCATCTTTAGTGCGAATTTTGCTTTCGGAATCTAATGTTAGAAGAATGTGGGCATGAGGCAAACCTCGCTTTTGGAACTCAATAACATAAATATAGGCCAAAGCAGTTCCAAATATTCCATGCTTGCAAATATCTTCTAAATGTTCTTTTAATTTCATATTAAATACACGTTCAATAATATCAGGTCGGTCTTCATGACGCTGTACTCCCTCCATGCTATTTAAAATTTCAGACCAAGATGGGTTGCAAGCAAACGTCAGAAAGAGATTTGGCTTACCAAACTTGCGTACCATAGCCATTGCATCTTGGTAATGCTGTTGCATATGACGTGGGCTCCCTTGGAAAGAAGATGGCATTATTATAAGTTTTCCAGTGCGTATATTTTCATTATGTGCTCGACACTCTAAAGCATCTAAAAGCCCCCGATAAAGTTCAATACGCAAATCTTTTTGATTTTGTCGCAAAAAATGTAAACGTGAGCCTTCGGTTTTAACATTTTAACATATACATCTACAATATATTGCTGAAAAAGCTTACCACTACTGTGCAAAATACTGAAACCATTTCGTTGGGAAAGTCTGTATGCATAATATTGTAGTTGAGTGACACGGGTGCGCTTTGCTTTTCTCCTTTCTTCTACATGTTCCATTCCAGTGTTCCAACTACACTCGCCCCTTGGAAATAGCAAAGGATAGGTCATTGGATCACAGCATTGATTTAAAGGTGAAATGCTGTGCGCTTTGCTGTTCTCCTTTCTTCTACATGTTCCATTTCAGTGTTCCAACTACACTCGCCCCTTGGAAATAGCAAAGGATAGGTCATTGGATCACATCATTGATTTAAAGGTGAAATGCTTTGGCATGTATCCCCAACTGGGTACACACAAATGTCTCGGTTGGCTGGGGACTCTCCATTATCACCTACAAATATAGCTGTTACTTCAGTGCATAAAGTAGGAGCATTATAGCGCCGCATATCCAAATTTTTATCTTCCTAAAATACCATTTTCACTGATGTAGTTGGGTGCTCTTGTACCAATCGGTGCATTTGAAGATAAGACTGAGCAAAGGGATTGATTTCCCTTAACATAAAATCAAGTTTTTCAAATACATGTTGCAAGCAATTTTGATTGTTACTCAAGCGTTTCTCTGTTGCCTCACTGGAGTCAAATATATAAAGCTGTCCGTAACTTTCTTTATGTTGGTCACTTGCATACAGGGGGGAAACTCTGTGGTACACTTGACCATGTAAACGGTAACAGTATGGCCCAGTTCCACGTGGTGGTTTAATTTGTGCTCCCATCGAGGCGAATGCTAAGGCAGAATTGTATTCCCGACTTCGCTGTCGATAATTTTTAGCATCAGGTGAATTTTCAGTTAGCAATGCTTTCAATAGTTCCGGTGCATCAGGAAATGCCGGTAGCTGAACCTTTCCATCATGGCAACATTTTGTATACTTATGCGCAGTATTTTTCTCTTCCTTCCAATAAACATCCCCACAAAAACCGCACTGTTCGGACATAGTTCCACAATTATGCTCCTCAACATCGTTTCGAATACGCACGCGTTTTGGGCGACAGCGATTATCGGCTTCGTTTCGAATACGTCGCCTCACAGTGGATCCCTGAAGTGTTTCCTGGCTCCGTTCAGTTCGCCTTTGTTCATTTCGGATAATATATTCAACAGCACGACTTAAATTCATTATTTTTAGAAATTTCCAACTAATAAAAATAGTTTTCAATAAACGTGATCACACGAAGCGACTTCGGACTTTCCGCTGATGTAAAGAAATCAAACTTGCGAGCTGTTGCCAAACGGCGATTAAGAAATTCGACCCTTTTTTGTCGCCACGTAAGAGTATTATATATATAGATATGCTGAAGAGGAGGGGTGGGCCACACGCGTGACCTTCGCGCCGTTGTCTCCCTTTCTTTGGGTGCATTCTTCGCGGCTGCCGCTAAACGATGCGCTCGGGTTTATTTTTCAGGCGCGGGAAATAAATAGCTTTGCTGCTAATGGTGGTTTCCATTGCTATTTTCATATGTTCCAGTGTCGGATTACGAAGTAGGCATTGTCTAGGGGCCCTGCAACTTTCGGGCGCCTCATACATCGAAATTTTTTTCCGACAATTTCAGGGTTATTTATTTTTTGTAATTTTACTTGGATTACAAGGGCTCTATGTACTCTAACGTAGTTAAATTAAAATTAAGTACCACTTAAATTTCAAAACACTATTCTTAGCAATCTTTTCTTGTTTTAAATTCCCCTTGCAGGTATGTGCGGTCAATCTTTTTTCTTAAAGTTGAAGGATTGACTCATAAGTATCAACACCAGTGTCAAACTTTGTATATGAATATTTGGAATGAACTAAAATAAATTTAGTTACTTTTTTTACCGTTTTGTTAAAAAATTGATTTTTAAATTTAATTTTTTTTAAACGCAAGATAATGAAACTAACTTTCTTGAAGCTGACCAGCAATTAAATGTCATATAAAATTTTCAAAATTATATTTATGTAGAAACTACTTATATAGATATTAAATTAAAATCAATAAAAAAATTCATCTGACTTTCGTAGTTATGGAAGAGGGAGGGCCCGTTAATTGATTTGCCCAAGGGCTAAGACAGGACTTAATCTGGCCTTGTTGTGTTCTGTTCTACATTTTTTGATATTTAAAATAAATATATCAAGGAATACTACTTGGATAGTGAGCTTATGATTCTGGAACTTCTATAGTTTTTTTTTCCAGTTTTATATCACAGATGTGAATATTTCTGCTGAAATATTGGCAAATTCATTTATTTTACTTTCACATCATACAGCTCAATCTTTGATGCTTTTATATTGCTTTTTTTGTTAAATGTTTACATTTTTCTGTTTCTTTTTAAATAAAATTGTTTAAAATAATTGTACTTATTAACCTTTTCCCAATTACAACCTAATTTTAATAATTACTTTCTTAAAAATTGATTGTTTTGTTCTTTTTATCTGATCGCGGTTCAAAATTACCAAGTACACAAAATAGTACTCGTAATGCTTCAAAACTAGATGTTAGTATAATTAAAATAAGCTATTTGTGTCGTGTAGCTGCAAAAGTAACCATCTCTACTTTTCAAATATACGTTTTTTCAAAGCTTATATGTCCATTTGACCATCTTAACATCTCATCATCATGAATTGGTAATTAGAATGCATTGCCGAAACGCTTCGAATGCCTTGCAATTTATTTTTCAAATCTCATTTTGACTAAATGGGACAGAAAATCCACTTTTCTCAAAACTTTTCTTACTTGGAGATAGCCACTATACAGCTGCACGGCACATTTATTACTCTGTATCTTAATTCGAAAAAATTTGCTTTGGTGGTAAAAGGAATTAATATGGTTCAATTAAAGCAGGAATTCTTTCGATTACCTTCTTACTTTAAAAAAATATTTAAGAATCTATAATTTAACTTAATTTTTTTTTTAGTTGAAGGGAAAAAAAACAACCAAAACTATAATGAAATTATAAACACTTTTGCTTCGTTCTCAAGTACGAAGTAAGAGAAAAATGGGATGAATCTTTTATTTATACATTTCTAATGTATCAAAAGTTTCAAACAAACAACTACTGGAATTCGACACTCTGTTGCACTAGAAAGCAGAAAAAATGACTGAGCTCGCGTCAGAAAAACCGCACGTGTGGCCAGTCGTGGTTTGGATACGGCCGCTGAGGGAAATGGCCGCCGCGAGGAAACGGCGAAGAACCGCTCATGTGGCCGTAGACTAACAAAGAAAGAACGGGTGTGAAATCAATCACAGTTAACGAAAGGGGGTGGAGATTTTAGAGTGGCATTCCGGACATTTTGAACGGCTATCGTCTTTTGCTTGAAGGGACGAATGGGACGGCCCCGTTTCGATAGAATTAACTAATTCTATTGTAAATAATCGAAAAAAATTAGAATGACTCGAATTAATAATATTTGCCAGACATTTAACTCTTAAGTTTACTAAACCCTTAACATTATTGATAAAAACTTCTTTGCATAGACGTATGGTTGAGGGAAGGGATATGACAGTAGTGGGTACGCGAAGTTAAAAATTCGAATCAAGGGGCACGCGAGGGAAAAAAGTTTGGGTACCCCTGATCCAGAGGAACATTCATGGTTGAAAAATAACGAGTAGCAAATGACTGGCGATAGTTTGGTGATGGTAATGGCGATGTTTCGAAATTGCTACTTATAATTTGCCTTGAGAAGAATTTCCTATATGCTTCAGTAAGTTTGTTTTGGAGATCCATTCAAATTCTTTTGAATTCTTCCAAAAACGTTTTAAAATAATTTCAGCTTTCGATACTAAGGTTAATAGGCGATTAGAAGAGAAGCTTGCCTCTGTACATGAGTTAGTGTGTAGTTCTTTTAACAGTGTAAGAATGGTAGAACTACATCGTAATGCCGTCTGTTTTCTCCGCCACAGGAGAGATGAACAATCAAATGTAAATAGGGTGACAAACATTATTTTTAATTGATTAAGTTCATTAGCTGATCACCACCTTATTTGAAAAATACAATATATTTTTAACGTCTAATATTTGTAATTGCTTACTTCAGATTTTTTTATATTTCTTAAGAATTTATGAGTCTTCTTCATCATTTCCTTCTCATTTTAAATACAAACTCATACCTCCAATTTTTGTAAACCAATCCATGACGTGATTTAATTAGTTAACTACTTAAAAAACACGTAACTGAGCATTATTGTTTTGAAATTCTTTAAGTCGGAAATTGTTATCAGTTTGCTAAATTTATATGGATTTTCTTGTTCCTTAAAAATTTTAAGATACTTAGAAAAACTGAAGAATATATATATTTTTTTCAAATGGTGTCAATTATTACTTTCGCGCAAATATTCAATATAATAAACCTTTAAAAAATTTTCTTTGAAAAAAGTACCATTCTTTCTACTGCTATATTTCAATGGATTCTACATTTTGTTAAACGTCTAAAATTATATTTAGCATTTTCAGTTAAAAATGTTTTTAAATTTATGTAGAATAAATTATAATGTCTGTATTCGTATTTTAATTTGATCTGAATTTCAAACTGTACACGTCTTTCACCTTTTCTTCATTCACCTAACCTATGATTATTTTTATTTTTTTTATATTTATGACTATTTATGCTACAGTTTGCCAATATTCTACACAGTGCATGTAAATCTTGAACTTGTTACTATTTGTATAGTATAATTCTAAGAAAATAACCCCCCAAAAAGTACTCTGAGAGAAGCGAATTAAATAAACAAGGAATTGTGACGTCGTGAGACCACGGGTAGCGTGAATCAACAGCTAAATTAGTATCAAATCTAATAATTTTATTTTAAAGTTACTCTTGGTTATTATAGTTTAAAAATAAGCAATAATTTATGTACAGAATATTACAGACGTGAGTAAATTTACAGGATGGTGTTTGAGACAGCCTCTGCAAGTAGAAATAACAGTCACTTAGAGCAGAGGCTCTACTGAAATCTATTGAATGTTCATTAATTGAAAGTTCATGAGCATCCGCTCATCTCGAATAAACTCGAACAGTTCAGATACGAGAGCTATGCTCTCCTAAAACAGTTAAAGCGAAGCGTACAGTTTCTAAATTCTGCTTCTCTCAGCTACACAACTGGCCGCATGGGACCCAGTTATTTCTAAAACCGATCCGAAGATCCAGCACTCGAAACACATTGCTATGATCGGAATCCGATCAATAAATTATCACCGATCGAAAATCAACTCCCTCTTTTCTTTTTTGCCGCCGCTTAAATATCGTTTTCCTTAGGACGAGGTCCGCCCAACATGTTAAGATTTCCGCCCCAATTCGTGAGGTCCACCAATGAGGTCTTCCTTTCACCAGGTGGTTGATTTATCACCAGTGACAGTCTTGGATATTAGCGGTATCGTCTGTGGATAGTCTCGTCTCAGTTCAACTGAGAAGGGACATCCATCTCTCCTTCTTAATTGGGAGTTTCCGAAAAGGGTTTGTGTGCCAAGTGACACTAGATATGGAGTGAAAAGAAGCTCTTTGTACGAATTCTCTTGTGGAGTTTTGCCGACCGGTCCAGATGGCTACTTTGGCGGGGCCGATTTTAGTAGCTGTTCTGCAATCTTCACAGAATCCATTATAGTCCACTTTTTCAAGGGCTATAAGCTAAATTCGAAATGGATTCAAAATAATTGGGAAATTTTTCTGTAAGAGGCTTGCCTTACGCTAAACTAAAGCCTCTCATAGCTCCGAAATTTTCCAAACCAAGACGAAGAAGATAAATAAACAACAAAAGAATTTTTAAAAGGAATAAGCAAACATAATATCGCTAACAAAATTGATTCAAAAATCATTAGCCATCTGGCAGAAACTGCCTTCATAAAAATATCAGTAAAAGAATTAAAATTTAAACCTACCCTATTCTTGTAGAGAATTAAAATGTCTATACTTTAAACACAGACAAATAAATATCCCGCCCATACATAGTTTGGGAAATTATACAGTACTTTTTTGTCTCATACAGATTTGATATGTTTCTTCTTTCTCTTCATTTACTTCCAATCGGAAAATCTATAGTCTTGCACAATACAACCGGATATTTAAAAAGTAAGAGGCCGCTCATATAAATTATCTGTAGATCCTAATGATAGTTATAACTAATTGCGACTTCTCACTCACGAAATCCAATAAGCAGAACAGTGTAAATACAAACTTAAATAAGAAATTGAATGCTTAATCAGAACTGAAACTCAAAAATTAAATTTAAACTGAAGGTATCATATTTTTCTTCCCTGATGTTGATTTATAGGCACCCAATTGTTAGTGACGTAAAACATTTAAGAGTTTTACCTTCTCCACATTCCAAGGATTAAAACATAATTTTCAGCGTTAAGCATTTTATTTATTAATAAGAATTTTTAAAAAATTAACCTTCTACTAAAAATGAAATTCAAATTAAAAAATAAACATTTTTGGTATTGAGAATTTCAGTCGCATAGGGTAACCAACCTGTAATTTCCGTTATTTAGCAAAAGTATATGGGAGATGACCAAATGAAAATTATTTTGAGCTCATAGCCCATGGTTCAAGCAAATACTAAAATTCATAAAAAGAAAACATTGAATAAAGAATGAGCTCGAACAAAAATTATTACCCGCATGATCTATATATTTTTAAAAATTCGGTAGTTTATCGCATTATAAGACTACAACAAATATTTTTCGACCTTTACCTATTTTTTATTTCAAAATTAATGCTCACAAATCGCACAAACACGTCAATTCACTAAGTTACTAACCCCAGTAACACAAAGATATTGTATAATATCGTACGATATTAAACATTATTCGCAATATTGTATATATTACAATATCATATTAGGTAATATCGAACAATATTGTGCAATATCGTGCAGCATGTTGTCCTACTTGGAAAAGTAATGAAAGAAGAAAAATTTCACGAATAAACTCTGAAAAATAATTTGAATTTGAATTTGTTTTCAATTGAAATCAAATAACCATATTTTTGGAAAGACAAACAACAGTGTACTGAATGCCAAATTATAAACATAAATCCTTTCAGGTTACGCGAAACAGATCGAATTCTTGGCATGATTGACTCTCCCACATGCGTCACTGTCTCTAAAATTTTGACTTTCCGTAATATAATTACAATTAGGGTACGAATCGGAGCCCAATTTATTTGCAGTTAGGATCTGAATTTCCAACTCAGGTTTCTTGTTCTAATTAATTTGTGGAAGCTTCCATGAGGATAAGTTCTCTTTTATATGACCAGTTTAAGTTTATACGTGCCACGATCTTTCTTAATAAATGTGATTTCATTTTTAAAGAGTATTTTGTTGAGTTTGACCCAAACATTTAGTTCCGGTTTCAGTCATGAGAAAGGTAGCTTCTGAAATTTATATTAGAGAAATGTTTGAATATTACAAAAGAATATTATCTAAAAGCACTTTTAAATTCATTCGTCTCATCTCTGTTTAAGGGAAGTTCCGAAGAACAAATCTAATTTATTCTATTTACCTGCTCAGAAATATTTTTCGAAAACTCATGTGGAAATTTATTTAGTTAGTTTTAATTCATCATCGTTTCATCTTCGTGTGGAAAGCTTAATTAAAACCAATAATAATTAAATATTCACTTTTTTATGTTTTCAATATGGTTGTTTATTTTAAAAACATTACATTGAAGGAAAATGATGTAAAGGTATGTATTTAAAATAAATTCAATAAAGTTAACATTTGTTCTAAACTAAGAGTGTCAAAGTATTACATGTTTTCGTTTAATTTTATTGGATTAAAAATTTATTAAATGTCTGTGCACGTTAGGAGAAATAAAATATAGAGCATATATGATTTAAGCTGTATAATTATCATACTGATTAGTCATATTGAAGGCAAGTTAGAAATCTTCAAACATCTCTAAAGTATTATAAATTCCACAATGATTCTTGAGATTTTGTCATGTATAATTATTTTGCTTTTTTGTGTTGATCGTCTTCAAAGAAATTTAAAGGTTGATGAACACCATTTATTGATTCTTATATTTGGAAGTGATTCTAATATTTTCTCCGGGAGATCTTTTCTTTAGAATGCAGTAGATGTTCACACTTGCCTTATAATTCAAACATACCAAACTGCAAAAGAATAAGAAAGACACAAGAAAAATATAATTTTGAGTATAGAGACAATTTATTTACGAAGATGATTTTCGAAATAATTAGTTCTGAAAATTCTTTTTTTAAAAACTTTTAAAAATCGGCACTGAAAGAAAACACAATTCTGAAGAAGTTTTCTTCCAGCCATGAAGGGAAGCTTATCTTCGAGTAGGAAGAAAGATCCATAAGGATGTATGTTATCTGCTTTAGGTTTTTCTGCATTTCCCAAAAAGATCGAAAGCCGTTAAAAGAAAAGTTAAGTTTGTTTGTTGATGGATTTAAATAATATATACTTACAATTAATTAAACTAATAATTTAGTTTAGACATGAAAATATTGAGTGCGTTGCAGTTCACAATAAACAGAAGAATTAATAAATAAATTTGTTTGAACGGATTAGAGGCTATTAAGTACTAGCAACCATTGGACCCATCTAAATAATTGTTCTCAAACGCATTCCTGTCAACTGTCTTTCTTTTGACAATATAAAAGGAACAAGGAAAAATCTTCATTATGGTTATTTGTGTACAAATAAATGCACTGGATAAAGCAGGTTTCTGCAGCATAACCTTTAACATTTATTATTTTAATATTAACGATGCGAAGTAAAATGTTCTATTCAATCATTTATGAATTGAAATGGCAAAATAAGTTAAAGGTATAGCAACATAAGTTCGAAAGGTATTTGTAAAAGTTAGCCTTTATATTTAGTATATTATTAATGTATTGCAAAAAGTCAAACTAAATCAGTTCTATAAAAATAAGTCTCCACTTTCTACCAAGCGTCCACTGTGCTGGCACTCGGATGAGAAATTGGTTTGAAAGTTCTACAATAAGTTATATGAAGCAAGAATGTTTCTATTAGGAGCTTTGCGCCAGAACTCCGCGGTGCGAATATTGCTACCGACGGAGGGTTAACTTTGGTAAAGAACATTATTGTAACCTAGAAAGAGAGTTTTGATTTCGTCTTACACTTAATATTCGCAATAATCGCACCGGCGAGTTCTGGCGCAAAGCTCCTAATAGCCATAGGTAAACAATCTCGTAATTAATATTGTTAATACCCATTAATATTAATTTTAACACTCTAAAATTAATCACTGGCCTTCTTGGGAAAGCTTAAAAGACACAAATTGGGGACCAGATACTACAAAATCTAACATTCTCCAAACATCCACTGTGTAGGAACTCGGAAGAGCCACTGGTTGGAAAGTTCTGCAATAACTTATATAACAAAAGTTTTATATCAGCCACCAGATACTACACAATCTAATATTCTCCAAGCGTCCATTGTGTAGGAACTCGGAAGAGCCACTTGTTTGAATGTGCTACAGTAACTAATTTAAAAAATACATTTTTCTAGTACCCACCAGATACTACACAATCTAACACATTCCAAGCGTCCACTGTGTAGGAACTCGGAAGAGCCACTGGTTTCAAAGTGCTACAGTAACTGATATAACAAAACATTTTCCATTAGCCACCAGATACTACACAATAAACACCATGTTTGCACATGATGAGAAAGACAATAATAATTTGAATTTATAAGTTACTAAGGAGTTTCTAAGGAGAAGGTCTGTAAATTCAATCTTCGGTGTATCTTGTTGGTGATAAAGAACATTGCAAATGTCTGCAGTTTCCAAAATCATAGGTAATTAGTTATTCATACTTTCCAAATGTATTCGTAGAAACTGAGTTTTAAAAAATGACGGGAGGCTGTCTTTTCAAACAGCCGCTGATGTTAAAGGAGTAGGACTACTTTACTCGAGTGACTCTTTTGTTTCTCGAAGTTTTTCTTTGTTACTAGCGATTCTCTTTTGTTTCGTATTCTCTTTTGTTCATGCGCATTTTTGCCCAACTTTGCGACTCAGTAGACGCTGAACTACAATTCTGATTTTCGATTGTTTTTTTGTAACTTCTGTTGCTACACTTTATGTCTAAAATAAGACGTTAGTTATATTTTTAACATATGTAATTAACGATATATAGAAGATCTCTCATACAACATTTTCCGTGGCGTTTTGGCGTGTGAATCAAATTCCTTCCTCAGACCCCAATGGGAGGAACTTAGTCCTACGTTAAAAATATTTTTATCACGATGATTACAGATGTCTAATGGTTTCAAGAGTCTGTCGTTGTAGCAAAGTGTAGCAGGGAATCTCAGTGTTTCCATATTTAAAACCAAATTGATCCAATATAAAGGCAAATATATCTACCAACTTAACCCCTTACTCGCCATGCCCTTACGACGTGCGTGTATCTATTATCAAATTTTTAGGCTTATATACTAAAATTCAATCATTAATTAGCTTTATAATTTGATATAAAAATTACGTAGAATCCATAAACATCTCAAGTATTCTATGCCTTTTTAAATGAATGTAAACCATAGCCCGTTACCAAAACAGAAGGGTTCGTCTTATTAAATATCAAAGAAAATAAAACTGTTAAAGAATTAATACTAAGCAACTGTAAGATGAAAGAAATATTTCAAAAGCCTAGGAAGATCAATATATGTCTCTTTGACAAATTGATATAATTTTTTTGCTTATTAACAAATTGATTTAACACTGGGAAGAAATAAATGAATAATTGACTTCTTACAAATGATTATGTCAAAAGATCTGTCATTCGGAGTTTGAATAATCCCGATTATTTGAAATCTAGCACATTATAATATATTTTTAACCTACATCATTAACTTTATCACATTTTCAATGAAGTAAATTGAAACCGTCAATATTTATTTAAAAAAGACAGAAGAAGAGAGAGAATAATAAAACATGAAACTTAGGGGTATGAAGAAAAACAAAAAAAAACTTTTGTTGAAGAGCCACTGGCTGATATTACACCGAATGGAACTATATGTTTACTTTAAAATAAATAGTTAATAATATAGGTCGAAAAAGCGTAATTATGAACCTAAACATTTTCTGTCTACATCTCCCATTTACATAATTATTTATTGATCGATATACACCGCATTAAAGATTTTCTTGCATCTGATTCCATTTATGTGCCAGTTATAGTAGAGGAGAACCAAATAATATTCGTTTTACGCGTCTTGAAAATTATTATTCTTATATTTTCAAATGAAATAAAGAAAAATAGGAGCTAAAAATCATACAAAAAATCCAAACATTTCCTTTCGGAAGACAACTTCAATTAAAAAAATAACTTTCGCCGTATATGCTCCATTCCAGGCAAGATGATGCCAAATATTCTTCTAAAAGTTCTGTGCATTATTGGAGTGCCAGGCATGAAGACAGGAGAAGTAAAGCCAATACGCAAGTGTTTACAGAAGTTATTTGCCATTTTGTTTCAAATTGGTTTGTTTTATAATTTGATTTTATATATAATTAATTCAAGAAAAGTATGTCCCAATTTCCATTGCGTGAAATTCCTCTTTTCTCGGATTTTCTTTCGCATTTTTTTCCTAGCAACCTACTACGCATTTTACTTGAAAAGGAACCAAGTTCAACGAATGCTGCAGAGATTCGATTTTATGGGGAAAAGATACGGTTCACTTATGATTAAGCAAGTACGCATTTTTAACGTTGCTTTCATCCTGCTAGCCTTGTTGCTTTTCGTTTTAGTTTTAGTAGTTACTGTTATTGGTTGTGTCAAGACCTCATCTACTGAGGAAATTTTTAAGAAAGAAACTTTTGATATGGTTCATATTTCATACTTTCCACTAAAAGTTGTATTTATATTATGCTTTTTTATTCTTAATACTGTAATTCTATTTGCTATTTCAACGCTATTTTCAATATTTTACATTTCTTTATGTCTTTTTTCGACCAAAGTACTTGAAGAATGTGCAGCCAGACTGAAGCTGAATTCGAAATATGATCGAAGAACTATTTCTAACTTTTACAACGAGTACACGGCTATTCATCAATTTGCATGTCTTACTGAATCCGCCATGTCTCTACCAATATTCTTTCTTATCTGTTCACACTTTTCAGACTTTTTTTCAGTTTTTTCCTACGCTCTTGGATTCCACCAGTGTAGCGATTTTTGTGCGGTTTCAAAAGTTGCATCGACCACACTAACCCTTTCATCTTGCTTTTGTGTCGCATATTTCGCCTCTGGTGTCTATGAGGAAGATCAGAAATTAAGGAAAGCAATCAAGGAAATTTCATTTAGTTTGCGTTGTTCTGAAGGCACGAAAAGGGATGGAAAACTGCTCCTGGAATTCATTAGATCGAAAGAAAAGCTGATTTTCACTGCAAATGGACTATTCAACTTTACGAAAAGTTTTCTTCTTGGTTTAGCGAGTGTTTTCTTATCTTACAATCTGCTGCTTCTTCATCTCGATACGAAGTGAAGTGATGCTTATATTTGGACACTAATTATATTATAATGATTGCTCATGAATTTGTTGCTATTTGCATCAGCAATCAACCGTTTATAGAACGAATTCAAATCCAGTTGAATTTTTAATTACTGTTTTGCATGTTTCACCTTCTAATGCTTTAGTTTAAAGATATCAATCATTAAAATGAGAAGAAATTTATATATATATATATATATATATATATATATATATATATATATATATTTTAATTCTCCCAATCGGAAACATTGGCCACTTCTGATTAAACTTATTACACCAGACATTGAAATGGAAGACAGTGATGATCAGACAAAATTATAAGCAAAGCATTGTAAAACATATTTTTATAACTGAGCACATATATGAATTTAATTGAAATTTTATGAATTTAAATGAATAAAAGATATATTTTGTACAAAATATTAAAATTCATAACGGTATCCTATGGCACTTTGGGAAGTAGTTCAAATGCAATACCCATTGCTCCCCTTATTGCACTATAATCTAGTATTTTCTCCAAATTATGGATATTTATCCGAGTTGTTACAATTATGCAATGACTATCGCTTTTCAGCTGCGATATACAAGCGGTAACTTTTGGTCATATTTGAGATCCACCCTTTTTTGCCGCAGTCCGTAAAAGGATAATTGTGACTTCTAGACGAAACTTCAGTTGAGTAAATTGGTTATGTTTCCTGTGAGTTGCTGTATGTAATAGCCATCCATAAAAAACAACTGTATTTAGTTCATTTGAAAATAAAATAAACCGGTATTTGTGTTGGCGAAGTTGTGACGGTAGTGTCTCCCATTTTTTACAATTGATAAACCCCACCCAGCCCAGAATTATATTTAATATGCGTACCTTTATCCTTTGTAAAAGAGAATATCTTTTAATCAGCTGGATTGAAAGTTGAAAATATTAATTAGAAGAGAGAGAAGAATTAAAGAGTATGGAGAAGATGATAACCTATTTTGTTTCTACCAATTCAAGTTCTGCATTCATTCTTAAATACCAATTCAAATGTTTGTTTTAAGTTAGGAATAAACATTAGATTTGTTTCTGATTCCTAATTTTTATTTTCCTTCATTTTTTGATGAAGATTTTTCAGAAAATTACGAAAAGATGTTCGGATTCCCAAGGTTCCAGTTTATATAGTACTAGCTGAACCCGGCAATGCTTTGCTAGATTTGAGAATATATATAAATATTCATTTAATAATGAACACAATTGAAAGTTTGTTATCAATTATTGTATTTATTTAAAATTAGATATCTATATATATATATGTATATATACAGGGTGATTATAATTAAAGTTAAAGTTTCAAAACGGTATAAAAAAAGAACCACTGATCAGAATGACGCCAAATTTGAACGGAATATTATTGAAGAAGGGGGAAAGCGTATGGCATAACAAAAAAACATTTCAAATGTTGGCAACAGATGGCATTAACAGATGGCAACATCCTAATTTAAAAGGGTTCGACTACAAATGACAAATGAATCGTAAAATAACGGCTAAGGTGTAAGTTACACGTTGAACCGACTATACTGTTCAGTGTGCATGACTGTACATGTGTGATATTGTTAGTTACGTAAGCTCATCCACCACGGCAAGGTCATATCACAACGGATGGGAAAAATCGGTTTTTAATTGTCCTGAGGCCAAAAACCGCATAAAAAGCATCCATCAAATTGGTGCGAGACTAGTGCAAAACATGGTCAATATGCTGTCCACCGTTTTCTGCAACAAGTTCTAATCGAGAAACAGCATGTTACGTTTTCCCCGGTCTTCAATAATATTCCGTTCAAATTTGACGTCATTCTGATCAGTGGTTCTTTTTTTATAGCGTTTTGAAACTTGAACTTTAATTATAATCACCCTGTATATCAAAAACAGTATTCGCTTGTGTGTTTTGATGTGTGCGCATCGATTTACTTGAGAACTTGAATTTCCAATGAAATTTCAAAAATATTTTCAAAAATTTGTGGTCAGTATCTGTAAAGGGAAATACAGAGCCTGCTGTTTTATATATTTGTCCTTAAATCTTCAAGGTTGGCATATAATTCTGAGTTATTATATCCGTTGCACCAAACGAAGTCATTTGAAAGCATGTGTTATAATTTCGTATGTTATTCAAAAAATGCTTCGATTGTGTTTTAGTACCAGCGACAAAAGAGAACAATGGCTCAAGTGGTGCCTTCAATGGTAGCAATTTAACTTCTGAAACTACTTCGTCTGACAGCTCATTGTGGGCCATTTTAAAAGTGTCATATCAATAGTTTATTATAAAAAAATCGTAAAATTATTCTAAAAGTCATATTTTTACAAGAAATTGCAAAATCTTTTGATTAAATAGACCCAAAAAGGGCAACAGCGTTAATATTGCAGGAGCTAAAGAAAGAATTAACAACATCTCATTTGACATAGCATCACGAATTTTAATCTCTATTCAAATGAAATATAATGAAGTAAACTTTGGAAGGAACACCGTCAATCATTGGGAAAAGCACTTTAGGTAACAAATTAGAAACCTATTGCCTTTTAGGTTTTACACACACACACTGATATCCAATTCTTGATTTGATTGACCTACCTAAATATGGCATAGTCTTTGAAATTTCGATTTAGTCTAATACGGGGTGGTCATAAATTATTGGGCCCATTTTCAAAAATTAATTTAAAATCCCTATAATGTAGCAACTTCGTTTTTAAAAATGTAAAAGTAGTTTTAAAAGTTTTTTTCAGATAGGTAACGTGTCACTACTGTGCTCTAAATCTGCTGCGGCGAGAGATTCTCAACACAATTGACAAAATGGCTACCATGCAGCAGAAGGTCCGTCTCTAGTTCTACGAAAGTAAATAAATTATAACAGCTCAAAGACATTTCCGCTTAGAGTATCAAAATTGTCAGTATTCAAGTAAGAACTTCAGAAAGTTTTATTATGAGCAATTTAAAGAAACAGGAAAGGTCCTGGGCGACCATCGGTGTCAGACGAAGTTGTTGAACGAGTGAGAGAGACTTTAACTCCTTAATTGCTTATACCGACGCTTAATGGAGTTCTTATTCGGAATTTCGATGCTCTAAGCGAAAACGTCTTTGAACTGATACAATTGATTTCCTTTCGTGGAACCAGAGACATGAAAGACATGCCTTTTGCTGCACGGTAGCCATTTTGACACTTAATTTGGGAACCTTTCGCTGCAGCAGATTTAGAGCCCGTAACGTCTGGTTACCTATCTAAAAAAGAAACTGTATAAACTTATCTCCCTTTAAAAAATCAATGTTTCTACATTATAGAGTTTTTTTAAATTCTATTATTTTGGAAAAGGGACCAATAATTCATGACCACTCTGTAAAATCTCAATTATTGTACGGTTCGGAGGCTAATTTTTGCTATTCGAATCGGTATTTCCAAATAGGTTCCTTGTTTTAATTATCTTCAGGAAGCTTCCATACGAATAAGCTGTTTTTTATGATGCCTGTTTAAGCTCATACGTGCGACGGCCTCTCTTAGGGGTGTTGGAACCCCTATTCCGAGAATGTTAAATTTCCCATTTCGATGCACCTTTTCTCAAAATCTGTTATAGATTCAAGTTTTAAATTTTTTATACAATTAAAGTACATATTTTTCATTATACTGATTTTTTTAAAATTCGAAACTTTTTTTTACAAATTTTTTTGTGTCAAAACCGACAATGTTATTCGGCGATTTTTTATGTACCTTTTCTTAAAATTTGTTATAGATACATGTTTGAAATTTTTTATACGAATACAGTACACATTTTTGATTATACTGAATGTAGCGTTTGTTAAAGAACTCAAAAATTTATTTTTTACAATTTTTTTTGTGTGTCAAAATAGGGTAAAATTTCACGATGTCTAATAAAATATTTTGTAAATTTATAAAAAATTAAAATTTAACCAAAAGCTACATTCACTATATTCACAAATGTGTACTTTACTTGTATAAAAAATTTCAAATATATATCTATAATAGGTTTTTTGAAAAGGTACATCGAAAATGGCCAAATTATATTGCCGGTTTTGACGCAAAATAATTTGCAAAAAAAAGTTTTGAATTCAAAATAAACAATTTCAGTATAATGAAAAATATGTACTTTACTTGTATAAAAATTTAAACTTGAATCTATAACAGATTTTGAGAAAAGGTGCATCGAAATGGGAAATTTAACATTGTCGAATAGGGGTTCCAACACCCCTTAAGAAAAGTGATTTCACTTTCAGAGAATTTCAAAGGTTTTCTGTTCCATCAGACTCAACCGATGCAGTTTAGGTTTCATACCTGAAAAGTTTGTCTTGCCTGAACAGCCTCCGAAATTTATTTTAAACCAAAGAAAACTGCCTGAATTTTTCTGGAGAATATCAACTAAATGCTTTTATAAATTCATTCAGAGTTTCTCCATATAAGGAAAATTCTCCAAAACAAATCTAATTTATTCTATGAGCCTGAGAAGAAATATTTTCGGGAAACTCATGTCGGTATTCGTTTGGTTAGTTTTAATTAACTCCTTCAATCATCGTGTGGAATGCTTAATTAAAACTCTCAATCATAATAAACTCACTTTTTATGCTTTTAATTCGGCTTCATTTATGACGGAAGCGTTCTAGTGATTCAAAGTGATGCATGGATATTTCTTTAAAATAGGTTAGATAGAGTTAATGTATGTTCTGAAGTGCAAAATTCGGCTGAATATTTACTGTTTCTTTAGTATTTATGAGATGAAAAATTTATTTATTGGCTTTGTATTTTGTTCCGTTTCTTTGAATTTAATCGATTTACAAATAATTCATTGATAGTGTAAACAAGCAGTAATGCAAATATGATTTGATAATTGAAATGCTTATTAAACAAATTGAAGGCAAGTTGTAATTTTTCAAAATTCTGTTAATTAATCAAGATTGAAATATAATTATTTACAGAATAAATCTTAGTAACTTTATTTGTCAACATGAGTTAGTATGTAAATTTATAGTATAAAAAACTAAATTCTCACTATAAATTAGTATAAATCTAGTCTTTGGATTGTGTAATTATTTTGGTTCTATCTGGAGAATATAAAGGTAGTGCATACATAGATTATGACGGGATATCTAATATTTTTCCTAGTCCTTGTATAATGGTAAACTTTCGAGTGGAAAAAGTAAATTTCATTACAGATTAAGCAATAATTTTTAAACCTTTTGATTTGCGGATATTTTACACAATAATAAAAGTATAATCAGTAGTAACAATACAAAATGATTATGCTTTACCATAGTTATTAACGATTAGAAAATTTCACCATTTCCTAACGATTGAAATTCAGTTAATAAAAAATGTACTTCTATTTCTGGTTAAATATTTTCAGAAAAGAAAGAGATAACTCTTTGTCTAAGAAATAATAATTTTTGAAAGTGATGAATATCTGAAAATCTACCTGTAGATGAATAATGGTGTGCACATTATTTCATGCTATGAAGAAATAAAATAAATTCTTGTAATGTTAAAAAATATCAGAAGAACCGTCATGCAGAACAATACTGTATTTTTCCCTAATGAATAAAAATTTTCATCAAACATTTTAATTTTGGAAGATACATTCAGCAAATAAAGAAGCTACGAACATTTTTATTTCTCAGTTCACTGGTACTGCTATTTACACTGGTTAACAATTTATCAACGAGGTTAAGTCTGTGTGCATTGTATCACGGAATAACCTGAAGGACGAGTCAGTACCATTTTTATGGCTTGTGGTTTAACCCTGTATTACTCCTTGACTTTTTCATTACGGCCTGTTCAGATTCTGTGCCTATAAAAATTTTCTCAGCGTACGGGCTGGCATGCACATTCTGTACTAGTAAGTCATTATTATTTCCCACTTTTCACAGACAATAATCTACTGGTTCTACTATCCTATTGTATCACCACATGAGTGAAGACTAGGTTTATTTATAATGAAGAGATACAGGGTGGTCACAAAGTTTTCCACTGATTAACAAAAATTATTGTAAAAAACTATTATAATTTGTCATATGGTTGTTTCGATATATTGTAAAGTTTTTTATTAAGTTTTTAATAAAACCCAGTAAATTTCAATGCGAGCAGTCTTGGTAGCTCAAATAATATCGAGGCTTTATTCCAATTCTCGCCACGTATTGTCCAATATTTCGGCTGTCACACTAGCATATTGGATTTCAATACCGCAGGAACAATATAAATCTTAAAGGTGTCTCGTAATACATTGAAAGATGAATAAAAAATTAACACTTCTCGAAATTATTCTATTAGACAATCTTATCCCAAGTATAGCACATAATATACACTATCTTAAAATTTGAAGAAGTAATATTATACAATATATTTCCCAATATTGAAACAATGTAAAATGCGAGAATTTTTTAATATCATATAATATTTTATTCATAATATTGTTCAATGTTATATAATTGTCATATATTATAAGCATGTGATTTACTGTTGCGAATCTTCTATTAGATTTTCAATAATATAATTCTAAATGATGAAGACGTCTCGTAATACATTGAAAGAGGAACAAACAAATTTTAAAATGATTCCATTTGGCAATCTAAAGATTTACGCGGATAGTTCGAACTATCAGCGTTATTTTAAACAAAACTCTATTTTGCATTTAATTGAAAATTAATTGTTCACAAAAAAATCAAACCCAAAAAGTTAGATAATTTCGAAAAAATAATAACTCTTCCTAATGTTTCATATTTTGAACACCTTTCAAACATATTATTATAATTACTTTTAAACCCTATCGCCTTAATCTATTCATTGCACAAAGCCCTTAGATAGGAAGTAATTGTTTCCTCTTTGACTTCAAATTTAGTTTTAACTCGAAATTGTAACGAAAAAAGATAATTCAATCAAAAATTAAAAGATAATTTAATTAAAAATTAAAAGATAATTTAATTAAAAATTAAAAGATTAATTAAAAATTAAAAGATAATTTAATTACAAATTAAAAGATAATTTAATTAAAAATTAAAAGATAATTTAATTAAAAATTAACTATTCAAAATTAAATGTGAATGTGGGTGAAATTTCGTAGAGATCCGAACTCTGCAGCTACACTTTATTATCGTTATTTACGCTTCCCATACCAGTTCTCGCTTGTCCAGTGGTAAGGTGCGTGTAAGTTAAGAAAAGGGTCTCGGGTTTAACTCTCTGACCACTGAGGGTTCTCAAAATTTGAATACAGATGTATACGGAGTTTTCTTTACTGATGGATATATGAAATGGATTCGTCCACCCCTTTTCTCCTCACTACGGGTGGTGGAAGATGTGAATGGAAGGCCTTTTATCTCTACTCAAGGGATCTGTTAATGACCACTCGCCCAACTGCTTTCTCCCCTTTTTCAGAACAGTAACCGCCCGAAATACGCCCCACAAGTTTGGAAGTTGCATTACCGTTATGGCCGGCTTAGGAGTTAGAGGGCAAAAACCCGTTGTAAGTGGAAAGACTCATAAAGTAAGAAGATGCCCTCCAAAAGATCAGTACGTAGGAAGAAAGAGCATTTTATTTTTCCATGCTCCTAAAATGTATTTTTAAAATATTCAGTAATTTATTATATTATGAAATATTATATTATTCAGTATTGTTTAATATTATTTAATATGGTATAATATTATATAGTATTATATGACATTATGCAATATTATGAAAAAAATTTGTACAATATTGAAAAAGTTTTACGTTTTACACTGTTTCAATATAGGGAAAAATATTGTATAATATTATTTTTGAGAATTGTATGATATTATACAATATTATGTGCTACTTGGGGTCTCGTTTTATAACGCGATCATTTTTTGTATTTCTGAATATTGCTAAGAAATGGTGCAAATAAAACTACTTTCTACTACTAAAATAATACTACTGCTGTTTTCGCGGTGAGATTTCCCGCCTTGAATGTAAAACATAATCATTTTGTCGGAGATCCGAAAAAAAATCCGTTCAAGAAGGGTTCAACATGATAATGTTTAATAGGCTGGATATTGTCTGTAAATTTCAACATGTATGATGCAAAAATGTTTCAAAACGCTCTGCGGAGCAGATCATTGGACCTGGAGATACTAAATTCGGCAAGTAGTTGCTTTTCGGGCAGTAAGTGCTCTCTATGGTAGCGGTTTTTTAAAAAAATATGTAGATTTTTAGTTAAAAATAAACCGGGATGTTAGTGCTTTTCCTCAGAAACAAGAGCATATTAATGCACAAAAATTATTTTTACACCACTTAAAATTTCAAAACATTTCTTTTTCACTGATACTAATTTTATTTCCGTATAATTTTTTCTCTAATTTTACTAATTTTTAAAAAAATAGTTTTAAGTATATGTTACATCATTTTTCTCAGTTTTAGTTATATCATTTATACACGCGCACGTTCCCATGTGCCCTTATTCAATTCTTATTAATGCGATTAAATGCTTTTTGTGTGAACATTATTGCTGCTATATATATATATATACATATATCTGTGTGTGTGTGTGTGATAATCTCAATTTTATTTCAAATTCTAATATTATATATTTTAAAGTCTTAATCTATTCCAAAATCACTTTTCTTAAACTCCAGTTTCGTTCTATTTCCCGCGCTGGAGGTATATTAAATCTCTCGCTTTGACATATTCATTGCTAAAAGAATATTTTAATCGTTTCCACGCTCACATAACTCGCGAAATCAGCGACTTATTGCCGCCATGCATTTTCCCTAAAACGCTTACGTAATATACTAAAAATAGCTGTTATTCCCTTCACTTTGATCACGTGTCTATCTGTTAAATCCCTACCTGAGAAAAAGCAGGGATTTTCTGTCCTCTTTTGGCATGAAACTTAAAGCATGTTGTACGTACATTCCGTCACTCTCCGATAAAAAATAAATTAGTTATATATATATAATGTATTTTAAAAAATAATATAAAGGCACACGAAAGAGGTCTAAAAAATTATCACACTACTATATTTTTGACAAGAGGTTCAAATCTCTTTTACTTTTTGAAAAGAATTGTGGAAACTAAAAGGAAAAAAGCTTGAATATAAAATAGGCAGAATTTAAAAGATAATTTTTTTTATATTGAATGACAGGCAGTAAAATGTACCAACGAGGTTTTTCTTCAAGGAATTTCTCATATACATACATAATACGGTGCATTCTTTTTTTGTAAATCTTCGTAATACTTTTAAGAAAATCGATTAAGAAATTCGACACCTTCCTTTTGCTAATTGGGTCCAAATTTGATAATTTTTTGAAATTTTCATGTTAGGATTATATACCAAATTTCAATGAACTTGCAGAATTTTTTAGTCATTGCCTTCATATACCCTAGAATAGACAGACCAACAGACAACGCATTCTTTGAAGGAATTAATTCAGAATTTGACACACATATACACATTCAGGGATAAATATATTGTTACAAAAATTGATCTGTGGCTGTGTGGTGTAAACAGTCCAATACGCAGGATAATGGAGAATGAAAGTTTATTCACAAATGTGCAGAAAAACACGTAGCACAGGTAACAGGAAACAATAGATCTTGCAAAGATTAGCAACGTAAACAGACAACAATTCACAGGCAGTAACAGTTCAGCACTCTGAGATTTATCAACACAAGCTGTCAGAAATTCACTAATAACGGCAATAACAGCACTTTCAATAGCGCTCAGCTCATGGGCTTCCTAGCTCGCACTGCAGACGAAACTCCAAAGTCGTTCCAGTGGATCAACACGCCTCTCTGATCCAAGTGCGACCCTTATATACTCTCCCTGACAGGCCGTGACGTCACATGGAGTTTTCTCGTACATTCGAGAGTATTTTCTTTCCTAATAGAAATATCGAGAAAAGGGTCGCATTTTCTGGAATCATCGATTTCTCGCCAAGATCGCCAAATTTGTCGCCAAGGTCAGGAGTCCCGGAATGACCGCTGCCCGTCACTCCATGCTTACCCCTGTAAAACTCCTTCCCAAACTATAAGACTAGCGTGGCAGGAAAGCGACATTACTTCTTTGTAACAATATGTTCCAAATTTTATCCTTGTAGATCTTCTAGTCTCTCAGGTATCGTGTTCCCAGACAGACAAACATAATTTAAAAAATGGTTTTTCGGACTCAGGGTGGTCTAAAGCATGAAGATTTATCAAATTCTCGAGGTCGAATTTTTAACAATTACAATAATTTCTCTTTTTATTCTTCGTATACGAGAAAGTAAAAATGTCTGTTTCAGACAATTAAAAGAATGAATGGCAAAAGCCGAATACAGAAAAGCAGGTGTTATAATAATTTATTTGTGAAAGGAAGTTGTAAAGAGTAGAGAAAATTCATATTTTATTATATTATTAATGTTAAGTAGAGGGTGAATTGGGAAAAGAATTGGGTTAGAAATCAAAGTGGGTCTCTACTTTTCTCCAGGCGCCTGATCGTTTGAGACATTAGCTTCAAAATGTTACAATTCCAAGCTATTTTGTTGATGCATTCTTTCTAGCCAATAAATAATGTGCACGATACCAAATTCTACTCAAAAGAACATCAGGTTGCCGAATAGTAAAAAAATCCCTTTTCGGCAAGCTTGAAGGCAAAGGTAGATTCCTTTACGTTAATGTCACAAAAGTAATGAAACATTACATATTAATCAATACAGACATAGCCAATGACTTGATTGTTTCTACACATTGCAATATTTTACACTGTGATTCTGTTTTCATGACATTTAATTTTTTACTATATGAAGGTTTTATCATTCCATTTTTCAATCCAAAAGGTTATGCTATATTTATCGGTCAGTACATTAATCAATTTTTTTTTATATATCTGAACACATAATCATTCAACAGGTAGGAATCATAAAGAAATAAACATCTCAGCAGTGCAAATATATCCTAGATAACATTGAGCCAGCCTGTCTGAAACAGTAACAAGAAATTGACTATTGACACGAATGAAGAAAGACACTAGATTTAAAAATTAATTTATTTAATCTAGGTTACAATATAATTGTGCGAACATTACTTTGTCATATAGTCCAGTCATTAGGTAGTTTTTTTAAAACAAATTCTGGTGGAGTCGTAATTTTTTGCTCCTATATGTTCTTTGGGGTGCTGATTACGAATCTGAGGTTTCCCACCAAAACTGTTTGTTGGAATTTTAGTTATAGCCAAAAAACATGTCAAAATTGACTTTTCCCCCAGTTTTTTGCTTATATCTCAAAAACTATCAACTTTTTTATGTTATCATCATACATCAAAATAATCAGCACAAAATTCCCTACAATTTAGGTATGTACTATTTTTCGTTACGCGTACCGTTTAGGCGCTATAACTGGTTGAAGTTTGGCGAAAGTTTAACATACCTGTTAGCGCGGCTCGAACAATAACAAATCTTCCTATTTGTATGCACTAAAATTTACTATCCTACTATTAATACACTTTACTTTTTTAATACACTTTTTCTACCGTAATGCTCCTTGTGTAAATAAATTTTTTATCTGTTATATTAGAAATGAAAGTAATTTAGTCCCGAGCAATGCAGGGCATAAGTACTACTTATGAATAAAATTCCTTGATTACCTCTAAAAAGGCTGATATTGATGGAAATTTAGAGCCACTTTCAAAATAAATGTTATTTAGGAACAACTAAAAGTACTTAGTGTAGTTTTTAATTAAACTTTATTAATTTCTATTAATTAATTTGAATAACTTGGTATCTAGTAACCAAGAAAAAAAATGACATGAAAAAAAGATAACATTCTAAATTTTACAAGTCATAATAACTTAATAATAATAATACAACCTGCAATTATAAACATGATCTTGGTATCTATATCCCAGTCTCTTACTTTATCTTGCTTGCTTTGAAGCTTATGGTCCAATATCTTTTGGAAGATCATCTGTGTTTTCCTCAACATGCAAAGATAAAGACGCGTCAACTAAATCATCGAGCCGTATTGGTTCATCATCATCATCACTATTAATTACTTGAATCTTCCTGTTATTGCAGTTGTCCCAACAGTGAAGACCCAAAACTGAGCAAAACAGTCTGGCCTTCCTACAGCTGCAATTTCACGTTTACTTGCAGAATATCTTCAGCAGGATAGAGTCAGGTGCAGGGGACTTCAGAGTTTTGATAGGCTGGAGCCCACTGATTGTTCTTTCCCAACCCCAGTCTTCAGGTCTCTTTTTATTGCCAAGCCAGTTTTGGATCTGATTGTAAACTCTTCAGGAATGTTGGTGAGCAGCTGTTTCGGTTGGAGGAAGCGAAGCCATGTTGCTACTCTTGTTAAATGAAGATTTCATGTAATATTAATATCCGAAGCAGATATTGGGTAGCCATTGAATGCCACAAGAAAGCGGTTCCCTGCATCCACAACAGCTTCAGGGGTTATATCTGGTTTCTTAAAAATTTCAATTACTTTGAGGAGATCATGGTTGTTTTTCAAAGTGTGCACAAATTTCATTTTACCATAATTAAATAGAGTTGATGTGGTGTCACATCCACTCATGGCATGTATGAATAAAATGTTATCGGCGATTGTTTTCTCTAAAGCAGTGTGAGGAGAAAATATCTTTTCAGCAATTTTCAAGGTTTTAGGAAATATACATGACCAAAGGTGAAAATGCCTATTAAGATGACGAACAGATCAATATCTTCACTTATGACAACCACAGACGGATGTGTTGGGGGCCAAGGCTAGAGCCGAGTTCACAATTAAACAATCAGCATCTTCGTCTGCTTTCTTGCATGCCATGTTTAATGAGGAGAACTTGTTCACCAGGATGGAGATGAGTCGATCCTTGTTCTTCGGATTGGCCAGGAATTTTTCTTGGAAAACTGTTGGTATCAATGAAATATTACTTCGCTTGACATTTGTTTCTGTGTTCTTCTGGCCCGTTATGCACATTTAGTGTCTCCTATTGTTTCATTTTCAGGATAGTGATGAAAAAGTTGAACCCCTGTTCCCGATGACTCTGTGCAGCAAGTAGCCTCCATCAATAATATACACATTGCTTTCAACATTAAATTCCTGTGAACATGGTGAACATGGCTTGAAAGCTTTGTATTAAGAGGATTTCGTGCCTTTTTAGAACTAGTGGTTGCATTCGGTTATTTCTTCTGAATTTCATAAAAATTCAGAAACTTCCTTCAACTCTTTTGATACCAAGAATACCTTCCTCCTTGACCATGTGACAATTGATTCTTGAGTCTCCAGCAACGCCAGTGCTTAATGAAATCAAGTTAGAAGTTTCTGGGAAAGGATTATAGTGCTTGAACCACTCCACCATTTTCCTGCAATCATCATTATCTCGCTGAACTCTTGAGCCACTGATTTTCAAATGTTGATCAGAGCTGGTCAAATCAACACCAGAGAATTCTTCAATTCCATAACAAATATGTTGGAGCGCTGTCATTCCCAGCGTCCACCTAGCCAGTACACTATCACTGACACCACGGCCATGAGTGAGGCCCGCAAATGTTTTCAAGTTTTTCATTAATGGCTGTTCAACAGGGCTTCAGACAGACGAGTTCATTTGCCAAGACGGGGAGAAATACGAAATGTAAAGCAGGTATGGACAATAACAGATATAGCTATGTTGAAGTCTCTTACTTATTAAAAAATTCTTCAGATTTACTCTGTTGTTTACTTCGCAACCGCGAAAGCGAAAGCCAGGTAATACCAGGGGTAAAAAGATTTAGAAAGAATTTTGTGCAGATTCTGCTAGTATATTCAAAATATAAGTGATAAAATCTTTATTTGTGCAAAGAACTTTACGATAGAAAAAGTATATTAATTAAGCAGAAATTTATTTAGTAAGATAGATAAATTAACGCATACAGATAGGATGATTTGTTGCTGTTAAAGCCGCGCTAGCAGGTAAGTCAAACTTTCGCCAAACTTCAACCAGTTACAGCGCCTAAACGGTACGCGTAATGAAAAAAATAGTATAGACATAAATTGTAGGGAATTTTGTGCTGATTATTTTGATATATGATGATAACATAAAAAAGTTGATAGTTTTGAGTTATAAGCAAAAAACTAGGGGAAAGTCTATTTTTTTTAATGTTTTTTGGCTATAACTAAAATTCCAACAAAAATTTTTGGTGGGAAACCTCAGATTCGTAATCAGAACCCCAAAAAACATATAGGAGCAAAAAATTACGACTCCACCAGAATTTGTTTTAAACCATCCCTTTTTAGTACCTAATGACTGGACTAATATGGTAAAATCACATTACATGAGACATCTAAACACTATTAAAATGGGCTCTTTTAAAGAACTCCCTGGTTACAGAGATAATAGTCACTAAATTCTTAACACATAAGAGAATAAAAATTATTAAACATTGTGAGTGATAAAGTTAATACATGTGTTTAAAGCATAGGAATGAATGCAGCCAATTTGAACAATAAATTTAAATCTCCATCGACGGTTAGGTAGACATTTACTCAGGCTGAAAATCCCAAAACAATTTTAAAATTAAGGAGATATATTTCAATATCAAAAAAGATAAAGGGAACTCTTATTTAAATATCTATCGTTTTTGACTATTTTGTATTGAATTTTTATTAAACAAATCATGGACCCGCCATGTTTAGTTAAATATCAAATTAAAGTAATCTGATAAATTAACTATTTATCAAATTAACTCTTAAAACTAACTGTTTGATTAATTAAAATTAACTAATTACTTAATTAAAAATAACTAATTACTTAATTAAAATTAAATAATTAATTGCGAAAACTGTTTCACTAAAAGCTTTTTTTATGGCTCATACTATTTGCCAGCAATCTGAATCTTATAATTATCTTAATTCAAATAAAGTCATTGTGGCTATGTATGTAAGTTCCACATCTCCTCTTAAACCACTGGACTGACTTCAACCAAACTTTCCACACTTTTTATTTAAGAAAAGAGAAAGGTCACCTTCAACTTTTCAAAGCTCAGAAGTTGCTTAAATTTCACTTAACTGAAAATTAAACAAGTCGTTTTTCCGCGATATCTTCCATTTACACAAATTTGCTTCTCTCATTTTAATATTTTTTTCAAAATTAATTTTAAACTGAATTCGTAACAATATTCTTGTTGACGAACAAGAATAATACGAGGAACTGTTTCCAGAAGGAAGAATGCTAAAAGAAAATTTTAAAAGTACACGATTAACAATTTATATCGGGACCAACTATTGATTTATTTTCTTGCTTTAAATTAATGAATATTTAACTAGTTAATTTAATTGTTTCAAAATATTCATTCAAACCTTTCTTTTAATTTAGTAATTGTTAACAAAATTTGAAGTAGCTATGTAACAAATAACAATGTATGAAGAAAACGGCTGTTTTTCAAAAATCGTCTCGTTCAATTGATATTCTCATTTTAATTAAAAACGTTCCAGATCAGAAAAGGAATTCGAGTATTATAATATTTATAAAATAATAATTTTTACATTAAAAATTTAAACATGAAAACATTTTAATACGGAGCAAAGCCAGGTATATCAACTTGTTTACCTTATAAAAAGTGGAAGTGAATGCGGCTGATAGGAACTCATAACTTCTATGTAATTCTTGCTGTCAAAAAACTTTCATTTTCAAAGTAGTTTGTAATGATAAGGTGATAATTCCCCTAATTGAAATTTTCTTTCTATCTTCAATTGTAACGGAGCTATGGGGAAATGATAAATGGGGAGGTACTGAATATCGCTTTTCAGCTCATAACTTATAATAAATTCTAGCAGACAAAAAACTTTTAGTATAAAAGTTGTTCGTTATGATAAGGTGATATTTTGCCTAATTGATTTTTTTTTCTTTCTTTAGGCGTAACAGAGCTATGGGGAAATGATAAGTTGGGGGAGGGGATTGAAAATGGCCTTTTAGCTCATAACTTGTAAGCAATTGTGGCTATCAAAAAAGTTTCAATACAAAAGTTGTTTGTGTTGAAAAGGCAATAATTCGCCTAATTTGAATTTCCTTTCTATCTTCAATCGTAAGGGAATTGTGGGAAAATGAAATTTTCAGTCCCCCACCATTTCAACCCTCCCTTTGAGCTGGTTAGACCACCTGCGAACTTTGTCGAGATTTTCACCCTCTTTACAACATATTCCTCGCCAGTTAAAATCCAATCAAAATTACTCTAGTTATCGTGTTCACAAGATAACATTGGCAAAACCGTTATAGGTATACATCTCTACTTATAATAATAAGGAAAATAACATTTCGCCCTGTATTCACATTAGGATTGAAGATGTAAGAATGAAAGCGGGGGGAGAGACTGCAAATGACGAGAGCTTCCCAACAAGGGGTAACATGCCTAGGTTAAAAGGTACTTTAAGTTAGGGGGAGAGGAGGGGAAGGGTGGGAAAATCACTTTTCAGATCATAACATCTAAGCTATCGAAAAAGTGTCAATGCAAAAGTTGTTAGTTATGATAAGGCAATAATTCGCCTAATTTGAATTTTCTTTCTAAATTCAGTAGTAAAGGAATTATGGGAAAATTAAAACTTTCCACCCCCTTTGATCTGGATAGCCCATCTACGACCTCGTCCGAGATTTTCACTATCCTTACAACATATCCCACGCCAGATAACGTGTTCACAAGATAACATGGGAAAAAGCGTTATATATATATATATATATATATATATATATATATATATATATATATATATATATATAGGTTTCTAGGGGTCATGATCGGTGATGATCTGCAGAAATTTTCCGGAAGTCGTGTCATGAGAACCATTGCAATAGGTAGAGTTCCTATAAGGAATCTACCTAAAAGGAATATAATTTCAAACTAACGATTACTACGGGAAACTATCAGATGTCTGAAATTTCAGTTACCGTATTATAATTTCTTTTCTATACTTTCATTCAAGTATCTGCAGTTGTGAAAGATCGAGAAAGATTTTTATAATTTCTAAAAATATTTATAGATCTGTGTCAAATTAATTGGTATTTCATAATGATTACAGATTGCAGATGTTTGGAGATTTCAAGACTCTGGACAGCAACCTTTGGCAGGAAATAACAAAGTCGGTCTCCCAATTTCAAGCCAAACTAAAAATCTAATTCAATAGTAGGCAGCTGAAAGGTAAAGAAATTGAAAAGCTTAGGAATTCAAAAAATGTCCATTCGTTGGAATATTTTTCTATAGATTAATCTTTGATTTAACACTGTGCAGAAATTAAAAACCATATTCACAAAATTCTTACAGTTAATGTTTAAAATAACTGTAATTCTTTACAAACTCGATGAATTATTTGAAATAGAACAAAAAATGAAGCATGATTTACCAACATTTTTAACACTATATCTAACACGATCGGTCAAATGACCATTTTCTAATGACAGTTTCAATGTATCGGTGAATTGTCTATATTTTACATTTTAATGAAGTAAAATAAAATACTCGGAGTTTATTTATACATCGAAGAAGAAATAATGAACTACAAAAGTGAGAAACTTTATTAAGAGAAACAAAAAATCTATTTCTGGTAAGATAACAACCGATAATATTCCAATGAACGCAATGGCACTATACATCTACATTAGTGCATTTCCATCGAAAATTCGTGATTCAAAACAAAAACAATGTTTAGTGTTAATTTTATTCTATTTTAATGAAGTAAAGTAAAATACTCAAAGTTTATTTATACCTGGAAGAAGAAATAATGAATTGAAAAAGTGTGAAACTTTATTAAGAGAAAAAAAATCCTATTTTTTGTTAGTTAACAACCGATAGTATTGCAATGAAAACAATTGCACTATACATCTACATTAATGCGTTTCCATCGAAAATGCGTGATTCAAAACAAAATTTTTTCTGATAATATCTCCTTTCGACAGAATAATTTATTGATCTATTTACCTGCGATTAAAGATTTTCGTCTGGGTACCACTTCGTGCTAGGTACTAGAGATGTAAACTATCATGACCACTTCTGTTCCCCTTTATGTGAATTTTTGTTCCGAAGAGTAAAAATGAAATAAAGATGAATCAGGAACTAAAATTTACACTGAAACCTTTCAATATACATTTCGATTTCGAAATTTACTGCATTTGGAAATAAAATTTCACTCGCAAATAACTCACTAATATACGAAACATGGTGTCACACATCCCTTTAAAAGTTCTATGCATTATTGATGTGCCAGGCATGCAAGGAAAAGGAGAAAAGACATTTCGCAAGATTTTACAGAAGTTATTTGCTATTTTATTTCAGATTGGCATGATTTATAAAATTATTTTGCAAATAATGGATTCAAGAAAATTTTGCGCGAATTTTCATTGTGTAAAAATAGTTTTCTCCCGGATATTTTTCCGCATATTTGTTTTGCTAACCTACTATGCTTTTTACTTGAAAAGGAGGCAAGTAAATAGAATGCTGAAGTGTTTTATCTTCATGGGAAAAAGATATGATTTAGTTATCATTAAGCAAGTGCACGTTCTTAACTTTGTTTATATAATATTAGCTTTATCACTTTTGATTTTATATACAGCCGTTGTTGTCATTTTCTGCATTGAGCCTTCATTTACTAATAAGTACTTTAACCAATCAATTTCTCAAATGGTTCATATTCCATGCTTCCCATTGAAAGTAATTTTTATATCATGCCTTTATCTTTTCAGTTCTATACTTCCGCTTGCTATTTCCTCGCTATTTTCATTATTTTACACTTCTTTGTGCGTTTCTACGAGTAAAATACTTGAAGAATGCGTCACTAGACTAAAGCAGATTTCGATACATGATCGAAGTGTTATTTTTCACTTTCAAAACGAATACGCGGCTATTCATCATTTTGCATGTCTTACTGAATCAGCCATGTCTCTACAAGTCTTCTTTTTGGTCTGTTTATGCTTCTCAGATATTTTTTCAGTTTTTTCCAACGTTCTTGGATTTTACCAAACTTTTAACAATGTTTATATTGCTGGAAACGTTGCATCCGTCACGTTAAGTTTTTCGTCTTTCTTTTGTATCGCATATTCCGCCGGTGGTGTCTACGAGAAAGATAAGAAGTTAAGGAAAACCATCAAGGAGATTTCATTTAGTTTGCGCTGTTCTGAAGGTACCAGAAGAGACGGAAAGCTGTTGCTGGAATTCATTAGATCGAAAGAAAAACTGATTTTCACCGGAAATGGAGTATTCGCCTTTACAAAAAGTTTCCTTCTTAGTTCAGCGGGTGTATTCATATCTTACAATTTGCTGCTTCTTCAGCTGGAAACGAAGTAATATGAATTTTAATTTTGGACACTCACTATAATATAAAATTGATTTCACGAACCTGTTACTATATAAATAAATATTTTGTGCATGTATATTCTTCATTTTAGTTATATGAAGGCTCTACAAATTTTCTGTTTTTTTAATACTCATTTATAATACTTTTTGGTTACCTGGTGGTTTATATTTTCGTCCTCTTACACAATCCAATTTGTTGTTTCAGTTTAATTCATAACTATACTTAATTATATAAATAATTTTTTCAATACTTTGCATATTATTCAGTCTGGTCATCATTGTATTCTATTTTTATGTCTAGAATAAAAGCTTAATCAGAAGAGGCCAATGCTCCCAACTGAGAAAATTATATATAAAAATACTTTCTTTATATCTTTGATGAAAGATGATTTATATCATCAAACTAAAGTATTAGAAATTGAAATTTCCGGAAAAGTAATTAAAAATAAACCTGGTTCTGAATTCGATCTCTATAGAGTTAATAACCATCGGAAACTCAACGTCTTCTTTTGTGTATCGACCCGTTAAGAATGCGAGCTGTCATTACGGTTTTTGAGGAGGGTAGAGAGTATCTCTTATCTTTTAAAGAGGAACTCGGATGTTTCAGTATTCTGACATACCAAGCCAGGTTTCCTAGGCTTTTAAGCCTCTTCCAGGATCAGTGGCTTGATAGCTCCAGTTGATACTTGGGGATTTCAAATAGTTCGGAATCGAAGTAGTCGGTCCATTTGATATCATGCATGCACAATCTACAACAGTCCGTAAGAGCTGTACTGAGGTCTCAGTCCGTCAATTCTCTGAACTTCGATGTCCCAGAATTTACCGACATTTCACTGGAACGGTCCAAGTCATCCCAAACCCCCACCTTCCAGCAACAACCATTCTTGAATTTCATTTGACGGGAGATGAGACGTACTTCAGACAAGAACCCCATACCGCCGACCACGTGATGAGAGTTGTGGATATCAGAGAATCAAGAGGACCACAGTTCTAATCTTAGAAAGACATGAGATGTAGTAGAAAGTAATTTTCTATTAATCCGCTAGAATCACCATCCAAAGTTTTGTGTTGTGTTTAATTCAAGCTATTTCTGTCATGTTATTATTTCATCTTAATGGTTTAAAGGTTAACTATTGTTCTTTTTCCAATAATTTTTCCACTAATTTACGAACATTCTGCTCTGGGTATTTGCCAGCCAAGGACGTTTGCAGACCACAATACAACCGATATTTGACTGTCCAAAAACAACATCTTATGTTCATATAATAATGCCAAAGTATCGGGTATTATGCATCTCTATGAGAGGTCTCTAAATTTATTTTTCGCTTTATCTTGAAAGAGACAAAACGTTCAAACACATGTCTGCAGATTCCAAAAACTGAAATGAGCTGTTCGAAAGAAATCGAGCTGCTGGAATTGAAATTCGCATTTCACAAGAATTACAGATGTCTAGGGATCTCAAGACTCTGGAATTGCGAAGAAGTTTGGTAAGATATCGCCAAGAGCCTTTTAGTTTGACGCCGACTCTGATTCCAAATTTAAAATCGGGAATTCACTACAAACCCCCATCTTAAACAATCCGTAGATGAAATAATTTTTAAAAAACTTACGAAGTTCAGCAAATGTCCAACAAATGAAAGCATAACGTTTCTTTGAAGATTTATTACTGATTTACACCTGGATAAAAATTAATAGAAATATTCAGAAATATTTACAAAATTTTTACAAATAATTGTGCTTAAAAAATTACTTGAAACTTGTTATGAACTTAATGCCAATTATATCAACACGAAAACATTTTTATATATATTTGCACTACATTTTAAACCTTCTTTCCGTTTTAATAAACTAAACTGAAACACTGTAAGTTTATTTTTACAAGGCAAGAGAAAAGGCAAATTTAAAATCTCATACACATTGATGTCTTAAAAGAAATAAATCATTACCTGATAAGATACCGGTTTGTTTTATTACGTTGAAACGTGGGAACTTCTATACGTTTACTTTAAAATGTCTTAATCGATATTGTGTCATTTAATTATAAAATATTTTCAGCCAATATCTCTTTTCTACATAATCGTTTATTGATCCAAAAACACTGTATTAAGTATTTTCTAGTATATTCCTACCATTTATGTGCCAGTAACTAGAGAAGTAGATTTTCTCGATTACGCACAGTGTGAATTTTGCTTAGTTTTTTGTGAATTCTTATTTTGAAAGCGGCAAATAAAATAAGAATTAGTAAGAAGCTAAATATTATACAGAAACCTTTCTTTCAAACATTCTATCTCAGAAATTTATTTCAATTAGACAAAAAAAACCATTTATTTGCAAACGATCGACCTATCTAGATGAATTCAAGTATGCTTTTAAGCGTTATGAGCATTATTGGTGTACCAGGTCTGCAAAGAGAAGGAGAAAAGCGGATAAGCAATATTTTACGGAAATTATTTGCTATTTTGTTTCAGACAGGCATATTTTATAAAATTATTTTATATGTAATTGATGCAAAAAACAAATGTAAAACCGATGATCACTGCATAAAAGTGTGCTTCTCCAGGATATTTTTTCGCGTGTTTGTTTTAGCAAGCTACTATGCATTTTACTTGAAAAAAAACCAAGTACAAAAACTTCTGAAATTCTTTGTCTTCTTCGGAAAAAGATACGCCTCAGTTTTGAAGAAGCAATTACATTTCGTTAACATCGCTGCAATTATTATTGCCTTATAGATGTCGATTTTATTTATATCTGTTATTGTTCTTGACTGCATAGAGCCTTCAGCTGGATATAACCCAACATTTAAGAAAATTGATGGTTCATTCTTTCCATTGAAAGTAATGCTAATGTCATTTATTTTTCTTTCCACTGCTGTACTTTTAATTGGTGTTTCTTCGCTCTTTTCATTATTTTACATTTTCTTATGCGCTTTCACAAGTAAAATACTTGAAGAATGTGCTACTAGTTTAAAGCAGATTTCGAAATATGATAGAAGAATTATTTCGCACTTCCGAAACGAGTACACCGTAATTCACCAATTTGCATGCCTTACTGAGTCAGCGATGTCTGTACAAGTATTCTTTCTCACCTGTTCTTACTTCTCAGATTTATTTTGCAGTTTTTTCAATTGTTCTCGGATTTTACACAATGACTAAAGGTGTTCATATTACTGCAAAATTTCCATCCACAATTCTAAACTTTGTATCTTTCTTTTGCATAGCATATGCCGCTAGTTGTGTGTACGAGAAAGATCAGAAATTAAGGAAAGCAATCAAAGAGATTTCATTTAGATTGCGTTGTGCTGAAGATACCAAAAGAGATGGAAAACTGTTATTGGAATTCATTAGATCAAAAGAACAGTTGTTTTTCACTGCAAATGGAATATTCGCCTTTATGAAAAGTTTCCTTCTTGCTGCAACAAGTGTTTTTTTATCTTACAACCTGGTGCTTCTAAAGCTAAATACGAAAAATATGTGATGTGTAATTGTAGGAAAACAATATATTATACAAATATTTTCTTAATCTATCCGTATATTAATACTTCTGTATATCTGTTACAATTTCCTTACATATTTTGCGTAATATGGATTTTTCATTTCAGTTATATTTTGGATATGTGCATTATTGATTTCTTTTCCTATTACGATTTCCTTTTCGCTCATTACATTGGAATCACAAATCTAAGTGCTAAACTTACCTTAATATTAACATGAATAAGATCAGATATTTTACATAGCATAATTTATGATGATTTTAATTTCAGTAACATGAACTCGAGCTGCAAATTATCTTTATTAGCAATAGTTCTGTGACCAGCATTTAAAGATAATTGATATTCCGTCATTGAAATTTTCCCTAATCTTAAAGAGAATCACTAACCATGGCTAGTTTGTGTAAGCCAACATGAAGCAATACAGTCATCGATGGATCTAACCCACAAAATAGATTAGATGTATCCTATACAAACTCGCATATTTTTTTGCAATGGGTTTGCAAGCTATTGCAAATTTATTTCCATCCGATTTTATTCACTAATAAACTAAATTCATTGATGTTGTTATTTTTTCTTTATTCGTCTCCTTACGTGCATGCATTCTTCATTTCTTCCGCGAAACTGTGTAACATAAATATCTTATGATCAATGTACAAAATGAAGAAATTACGCTTAAAATTTTATAAATTACAAATAATGTAACCTTTCTTTAAGACCGGTTTCCAGAAAATAGAGCGTGTGAAACTGCAAGAAATTATTTTGAGGAGCCAAGGTGAATATGAAACAAGGCCATTAGATTCATTTCTGAAAGAGTTGATTTGCTGCCTCTAAGGTAACAATGGACTTATAATTGTTCTTACTTCCGGTTGGATAGAAGTTTAACTATGGACTTAATATATATTTACACAGAAAATATAACGTTTCTCCATAATCATGACAGTGTTAAAGCAACAAAGGCAAAACATGACTTGGTTCGTGACACACCACATAAACACTCCATAAAAATAAACACTTTTTTTATGATCATGGGATTCTAGAATTTCGTTGAATTTTTGACGATTTCACACACATAAGCAAAAATTTTATAGAGATTTCAACTATCTATATTTATAAATTTTGTCAAAAATTTAGTATGTTAAAAAGATTCCACTGAATTAGCATTATAAAGACGCATCGTGCATACCCTATCCTCTGGAATCTATATCTACTCCTGAAGTAACATAACTTGCTTATGAAGAGTCAAACTATGGCTTTCTCTCTTTATAAAGAGTTCCTACTCAGATGGCAATTTTAGTTTGCAGCAATCTTGCTCTGCAAGTCTGCAAACTTGCAGCAAGTTTGAAACGGCAAGACTTCAAGTTCACAGCATGTTTGAAAGAATTTTGCAGAAGCGACGAAGACACCACGCGTCGAAATTGTAACAAGCTTGTCGCTTAACAACCTATCACTTTAGCCACACAATCAGCGGGACCTCGCTTGCGAACATCCACCATTGCGCTAATACATCGTGCATGTACACATCTAATTTTAAACTATCTTCTTGATTTCATTAATTATTTAAAATTTTGAGTTAAAAATATGATTTGAGGTCAAAGGGAGACCGATTTTCGCTAATAACTGTGTTTTGCAAGTGGAATAAATTATGAAATTATAGTTTAAAAGCAATTACTTTTACAAATATGGGACACAAAGTAAGTTATTATTTTTCGACAAAAATTTACTGTTTTTTAAGTTTCATTTCATCATTAAGGAAAGGGCGATATTTAGTTTTCTTTAAAGTGCCAGTTCTATATTTAGTGAAAAGATGGAGAATTTTTCAAAAGTAATTTTATTTACAAAAAAGACCTATCTAGGTCTAAAAAACTAACTAGTTATTCTTATCAAATTATCATTAATATAATGAATTAACAGAAAGAAGGACGGTTTAGGATATGCTATTAAAATCGGATGTTTTTTTAAAACAGAGCAAAGATCAAACCCTGATATATACAACTGTTTCCAGGTCGTGGTGTGTAAGTGTGCCGTGCGAACTTTACAGAAAACTTGCATTGTAAGGAGGGTGATTGATTTTGCTTTGCTACTTTTCAGAAAGTTCGTTGCAAAGATGTCGCGTCCAGTTTGTCATGACAAGCTAATATCAAGAAAAATCAAACTTGTTGCAAGTGTACATGCTATCTGGGACCTAAATCCTTAACATTATTGATAAAATCTTTTTTGCATAGACGGATGTTTGGTGGTGGTGTAGGGGGAAGGATATGACGGTAGGGGGTAGGCGAAAACGTAAAGACTAATCAAGGGGTACGCGGAGAAATGAAATGAAGGTTGGGAACCCCTGCATTAAGAGAATAAACGCATTTTGGCGGAGAAGGTGTTCAATAATATTTTCTATCTTCACATAATTAACATGAGCGATTAACTGTTTGAAGGTTTTACCTTTCATCGAAGAATTAAAAAAGAAAATACTGATGACATTGGGAAACAACAAACTTAACATTTTATTTACAAATCTGAATTAAAAAATTTAATAGATGTCTCATGCATCAACGCACGGATAAGAAACTGTCATACGAAAAGCTCGAGTAGTGGATAGTAGAAATGGATAAGTTTTATGGAATCAAGATTTATTTACAAGGTGTTTGTCAGTCATAATCATCATCATCGAGAGAGAAGCAAACTTGATGTTAGTCAACACAAGCAGATATATATTCTCAATCCATATACACAGTCCAGTCACAATAATGTGACCACCACCTACTTTCGACGTCAACGTGAAATAACCAATCACAGAAGGCAGGTGGCAGCACAGTGCAGTGGAGTGTATATAAAGGATGTCCTAGGGCATCGGAAAGCATTTCAATCGTTGGCGTAATGCAGAAACGTCGCGATTTATCCGACGTCCAAAAGGGCATGATTATTGGCTTTCGGGCCAAGGATGGAAGCATTTCGGAAGCGGCTAATTTTGTGAACTGTTCGCGTGCCGCCGTGGTAAAAGTATACCGTGCATGGCAATATGGCACTATCCAAAATCAGCGGCGTGGCACATGTGGTGCACCACGGGCTATAGATGACAGAGGCGAACGAAGGGTACGGAGATGCGTTCGGGCGAATAGACGTGCAACTGTTGAGCAACTGGCCGCCCAGATGAACCAAGGGGCTAGCATGAGTGTATCCTCAACAACGGTTCAGCGAACGTTGCTGCGCATGGGCCTCCGCAGCAGACGCCTGGTTAATGCACCTATGCTGACTGCTGTTCATCGGCAGGACAATGCGAGGTGTCATACAACTCGCAGTGTATGTGCGTGGTTCGAAGAGCACCAGGATGAGTTTATGAGTTTACCGTACTCCCCTGGCCAGCAAACTCACCGGATTAAAACCCAATCGAGAATATGTGGGACCACCTCGATCGGGTTGTTCGCGCCATGGATCCTCAACCGCGTAATCTAGCGCAGCTGGCCACGTCACTGGAGTCGGCATGGCTCGACATCCCAGTGAACACCTTCAGAAACCTAATTGACTCTCTTCCTGCACGTCTCGCAGCGGTCCGCTCTGCCAAAGGTGGTTATTCTGGCTTTTGACAGGGGGTCACATTAATGTGACTGGACTGTGTATTATGAAAAAAATCATCATGAAAAGGGAACGGAAACTTATGACCACTAAATCTGAAAAAGTTTAACTTAGCAATAAGAAATGTAAATCACATCCGATTGGAAGTGAATTCTTTTAAAAAAATAATTCATTCTTTGAAAACTCTTGTATTTCTATATTCTTTCATTTTCTAGTGCTTTGCACTTGAAGACGAAATTAAAACTTTCGAAACACCTACAAAGTGACGTTACTATTAGTTAAGCTTGTTTTTATGTGAAATAATCCTTCTTCAATTATATTCCTTTTTTTTTGGCAGAGGCAGTCTTAAGAATATATGTGAAATTACCTCAGAATGACTTTACTCTCAGTGTGTCACACGGCATCACAGTGGTCCAGTTTCGGTTTGCAGAGCGTCAAAAATCGAAATTTCAAGGTCAGCAAATGGGTTTATGTTATTTTGGGGGTACGTAGAGAACCGTTTGTTACCCTGAAAGCCATAATTTTTTTATATAAACACGTAGTCTTAGGAGGGTTTACGAAGGTTAAAGTGGAAGAATGTCTTTCGACCACTCGAGTCGCGTTACTGTGATCCTTCGTATTTCATTCTATGAAGACTTATATTGCTCTTCATCTGTCTAATTTTAGATTTTTCATGATATCTGATTCCAGTGCTTGTAAACGATACTATTTTAAGAGATTATTTTAATATTTTCCATATTTTATACTATATTTTAAAATGCCTTTTCTTGACTAAATTTTCAAATTTAAAAAACTGTGCACAACTTTGTACAACTTGAGACTACCTTAAATCATTTTTCTACTCTATCTTCTATAAAATGTCTAAAAATTAGCCTCTATAAATCCCATCTTTTTCAATTATTTTAGTTTTTAATGTCATCTATGTTAGTGAAGAATTTTGAGTAGTGACCACTTTTTCCTTTAATGACGCAAAAATATAAATCTGGGTAAAAAAATACCGTTGAAAGACTAAACTAAGCCCAGATATTAATTAATAACAATTCAATAGACAAATTAATTGGAAATTTTTATTAAAAAATTATCGAATTTAAGTGGGCTTGTACTCTAAAATACATTTGAACTATTTAAGAATTAAACGCTGAATGGTTTCAAAAATATTTTAAATCGATTTCAATATTTATTTCTTATTTGGTAGTACATATAAACACACCAAAAACTCGAAAATTTTAGAACAGTGCAGAACGCGATTTGAAATTTTAAAGTCAGTTAAGTTACTTCAGTGACAACCTCTCAAGAGCTGTCTTTAGCTGCAGCTAAAGACGATAAGACTTCCCAGAAATAGTTTTTCATAAATAAAAAATAATATAAATTATAATTCACATGATGAAAAAAGAGTTACCCTTACCTGTTACGCTTAAAAGTTAGTTAGTAAAAATTTTTGGAATTTTTCCACGAAGAGCCTTTCTTGAAACGAATTCTCATATTATTTTTGTGAAAACTGCTGCGGCAATTTTCCTTTCAAAGGTAACTGTATTTTAAGATTTGACAATTTATTTAGATAACATTTATATTATATTAACGAAATTATTTCACTTTTTAATCGTCAAGAAAGGCATTTGAATTTATCCGACAATTATTTATTAGATATATTTTTAACATTGCAAATATTAGGAGTGTTAAAAATAAAAAAATACCTGCCAGAATTCACTTAAATTTCACAAATCTCATTTTAAAGCTATTTCCTTTATTTAGTAAATTTTATCAGGTTTTCTTAATTTTTTATAGATCTAATTATTAACTTTTGCACATATTACAACAGTTCTCTCCATAGAAAACAATGGCAACAAATTAAATAAATTAATACAAATCAAGAAATATCCAACCGATTGTTTTGACATTTAATGAGATACAACTGCAGTTCGTTTCCTTTCAGCTGTGCAAAATTTCAAGGCTCTGCTGTTTTCAGTTTCGACGCTATGATTTTTGTCTCGCTATAAAACGAAACTGGACCACTGTGCGACATCGCAAGTTTTAGCATCTTAACATAGCACTTAACACAAAAAATATATCTATTAAGCCAAACCTACTAGGTTAAAAGACATGTGAAAACCTGAAGACCATTCCCTCAGCTCCAACCACAGGACAGATTTTGACAAATTTTATTTCAAATGAAAGCTGATTTTGTCAAGATATGTCAGCAATGGTCGCCTCCCCACCACCATGCATCAATTTCGAGAGAAATAGAAAAACCACCACTCCACTTTACATTCTCTATGGGGAAAAACCTTGACGAAATCCCCCAGCTCAAACCACTGGACCGATTTCGACATTTTTTATATGAAAGCTTATGATCCCTAGATACGTCATAAATGATAGCCTGCCATCCACCATCCTCCATTCTCGAATTGTATCGCAAAACAAAGCTTTGGCGGAGTTCCTCAGCCTCTAAAAAACTAGTTTATTTCGCTAACCTACAAGCATAGCCACAAGCCTTTAATATCTTGGTCGAAAAGTTGGACGCCGAAATCGACTAGTATTGTTTAAACAACAAACAGGAAATCACTTCATGTGATCCATGATGATCTAATCACGTTCTCGAAAGCCATCAATAAATAATAATCATTACCAGTGTCTAAACCACCATTGGAGAAGGTTGTCTAATTAAGAAAAGAAATTTTAATTTATTTTGAAAAATGGAGTAATTTAATTATTACTCCTGCGCCTCTACTACTAACAGCAGCCAGTGAGGACCTGTGCGTGTGCGAAGCACAAGGCCGCGACGGGCCGCAATCTTCGATGCATGACATGTAGGAGAAGAGAAATTAAACATGATAGAATGCTTTGACCAAATATGAAAAAGTTACATAAGGATTATCAAAAATAAGGAGAATTCCATCAGGTAAGAAAGTTAAATACTACTAACAGGTGGAAAATAATATACTTTTCTGCTTATGACAGAAGGCTTAAGGATTTCAGAAATTAAAGGACCAAATTCATTTGCTGTCCTCAACAAAATTAATGGCTGTTTCTGAAATTGCTTGAAAACGCGTCTCGGGTCTCTTAAATAGTTTTCAATCGAGGCATCAGCGTTTTCCTAAACTGACGTAATTTTGACTATGTGTTTAGTGTTTCGCTTTTGATGCGAGATGCGTTTCGATTTGACTAGGGCAGTTACCGGACTCTTTAATAACAGTTGTTGAACCGCTTCAAAAATCTCGAAATTTCACTTGTGCTGATCAATGATTTCTATAAAAATTAGATTGATTCGCCGCGTTAAAAAATATTATTATGAGGAATTAGAATTAAGCGCTTAAATTTAGGTAAAAAGCTAGACTGGAATAATACAATTCCTACATTTATTTGCAATTAGGGTCCCAATTTCCAACTTAGATTTCTTGTTTTAATTAATTTCTGGAAACTTTCATAGGAACAAATTTCTTTGCTGTTGCCTTTTTAAGATCATGCGTGTCGCGCACTTCCTGAAGAATTATGATTTTAGTCTATGAGAATTTCAGAATATTTTTGTTGGGTCTTATTCCATCATGCAGATCTGGTTTCAGACGCGAGAAAGATAGTCAGCCTGCAATTTCTTTGTAACTTATTTTATAATAAGGAAAACTATTTGAATCTTGCTGGAGTGTATTAACTAAAAAAATGCATACATTCATTCAGCTGTCCTTCGTCTGAGGAAAATTCCTAAAAACAAATCTAATTTATTTTATAAGCCTGAGCTGACACATTTTCCGAAAACTCGTGTCGGTATTTATTTGGTTAGTTCTAATTAACTCTTTGAGCATCGCTTGGATTCCTCAATTGAAACTTTCAGTCTTAAAAGACTCACTTTTTCGTACTTTTAATGCGGCTGTTTATGATAGAAATATTGCAGTGAATTAAAATGATGCATGCATTTATTTAAAGCGAATTCGGTAAATTTAGTTTATAATCTAAGGTATAAAATGCAGGGAGTTCGCTCTATTTCCTTAAATTTATAAGCGCAGATATTTTTTTACTAATTGTGTATATTAGGAGAAATGCAAATACAAGATATTTATTTAATATTCAACAAATTATTAGCATACTTAGTAATCAAATTCATGACAAGGTTTAATTCTTCATTAATCTATTAATTAATCAAGCCGGAAATATGCTAAATAATATAAAACACGTTAATAACTTCATTTTCCACGTTACACTACTTTCGGTTTTAAAATGTTTCTGTTCTTTATCTGCAATGCAATTTTGTTGTTTTCCGTTGATCGGCACTTAATTAAGTTAAATTTATATAAATGTTTTATTAGGGAGTGTCTATTATTTTACCTTTCCATATAAAATTTTAAATATGTAACTGGTAATATTCAGTTACATTATATATGAAACAAGAATTTTTATATTTACGCAATTGAGGTGGTTGCATAATGATTTATGTATAAATATTAATAATAGTCAATAAATTGGTTTGTTACTGATGATTAAAAAAACATGCTGTGACTTAAGGAATAAAAATTAATACGTTATTGACTTTCTTTCGTTGTTAATTAACTTCATTAGAAAGAAATTAAAACCATCAAAATTTAAAATATAAATTTTCAGAAGAGAATAATTTCTGAAAATCAAATTGCAAATGAAGAATGAGAGACAATATAAAACATTTGAGATATTTCTTCATTTCATGTTATGCAGAAATATATGCAAATGTTTTATATTGTTAACAAAATACGTCAAATGAAATATATAGCATGATGCAAAATAATAATTATTATTTTTCTTCAGAAAAAAATTGAATTAAGAGAACCATATTAAATTTGGAAGATATCCAGCTAAAAAATATTTGAAAAACATTTTTAATTGTTCAGTTGTTCCAAGATATTCAGGTAAGGAAATATTTGAAAAACTATTATAATTGTGCATTCAGTCTTACTTTGCTTACTTGTCTTAAAATTTAAATATGCGCTATTTCGATACCAACAGTCTGAAATTGATATATTTCTTTTGGCAATACCAAAAAGCACCATGGAGAAGCCTTATATTTTCAATATAAAGGTGTTTCACGATTAAAAAGGAATTTTTTAGATAAATAATATCTATAGGGGGAGGTGCTCTAGAGTGATAAGCGGGAACATCGATTCAGTTCTCGAATGTTGATGATTGGGATGGCTCAAATGTTCATATCCCCTCATATATATGCCACTGTAACCTTTAGCACACGGTAAAGTTTTCGGCCATGTTAAATCAAAAGTTAAATAGTTAAATCTAGTGGAAGTAATTTTACTCTAAATACATGTTGTGTGATATCTTTCACTAATTATATTTTCCTGCCAGGGAATCTACTCCAAAAGTAGGAAAACACATTTATTTTTCAGAAATATATTAATTTTTGAGGTTTCTTAGCGTTGATTTTGCGTGACCACTTGCTTTAAGTAAAAAGATCTCTTGGGCATATTGATAAAGTTGAATACGAAGAACATTGATATGCATTTTCTGTATGTATCAATGCGCCTAACAGAAACGACATTGCAAAATCGTCTTCAGAATTAAAAGAAAACGTAAAAATGAACATCTAAGAGAAACACGCAGTTAAGCATTTGTTTAAACTATGAAAACGGTTTGAATTTCATTGCAAAAATAAAATAATTGCTGTAAATTAAGTTTAAAATATTTTTTTACGAAATTGTGAAAATTGGAGAGAAAAACTGTACGAAAATTTAATTAATATCATCAAAAATATATATTTGTGCAATTTTATATGAAATGAAACTTATTTGAGTGCTAATTTTTTTTAGTAAGCCATCAAGGAAGAACTCGAAAATTTCTCTTAATTTTTAATTCATTAAAATTTCCAAAAAGGCTTCGAGGTATACAATATCTAACTCCAAAGTATGCTTACACACAGAGACATACATTCTTCGGTATTATTTGTAGCGATAAATTATTTTCTGAGGCATTATTGTTTCAATTTTCCAGCCTGATTAAAAATGTTGAAATTTTAATAAAATAGATGTTTGATTCTTTGTTAAACTTTTAAAATGTGATTAGGAATATAAAGTTTATTGATAAAAAAAAATTTGTTTTGATCCCAGACCTATTAACCGTAATTAATTTCGATATTTCCGTGTGTATCAATGTACCCGTTGTATGAGGCAGATTGATACAAATCTATTTTTAGAAAAAAGGAGTAATCAATATTTTATTATTTCATTTATGACAAAGCTCGACTGAAATCCTATATTAGATTAAGAAATGTATAAATATAGTGTATTAGTTCTGTTTTTTGCCGTTGATAAAATCATTTTTCAGCTTTCCAAAAAAAACTATATCAATGTCCCCGTGTTCCGCCTATATATAAAACTCAACGCCTGTATGTATACAGGTTCCTTACTAGCCGACTTGAAGTACTGTAGGGTTAAATAGGCCCTAATCTAGTGCCTCAAGAGAAGGTTTTGTAAAGTCTCTGAAATACATGTTCAAATAGGCCGATTGACAAACTTGACGATTTTGGCGGCTTGCCCGATTTTGATGAAATTTGGTACACTTACTTCTAATTTGTCAAATAAAAATACTAGAACAGGTATACAAATGCTAATTCTATCCGTAGGGGTAGAGTGCGGCAAAATCTCTTAAATATGTTTAATAAACGGGCAAAATGACATGAAATCTGATATAGCTGTGATAGTTCTGATGACAATGGATACATATTTCCCTCATAGGCTAACTATAAGTTGTGTATGGGTAAATAAACTCTAATCCAATTCCAGAGAAATTTCGGTCAAGATCGTCAAAGTACATTTAAACTTTTGGGCTATTGACAAGCTGTTGGTTAAGGTTAGGGCGATTTTTATGAAGTTCTGTACATAAGCTTCTCAATGGCTATTTAAAAATACTCTATGGGTAAATAAATGCTAACCTAATCCCCTTGGGTAGGGTAAAGTAATCGCATCTAACAAATGAAACGATTGACATGAAATTTGTTACGGTTCTGACAATTTTTATGACACAGGGTACACATGTTACTCACAGATTGATTAAAACTTCTGTAGGGAGAAATAAACGCTAATACAATTCCTCAGAGTAGGGTGGGGCAAAATCTTCAAAATACATGTAAACCCTTCGGGCGATTGACATGGTGTTGGTTATGGATAGGTTGAATTTATGAATTTTGGTATATATGCTTCTAATTACCGAATTAAAAATATTGTATGGGTAAATAATCTATAACCAAATCTCTGAGTTTAGGGTGGGAAAAGGTTGTTTAAATACATGCTAGAAATGGACGATTGGCATAAAACTCTCATTCTAGTCTCTATGGCTTATAATAATTTAATTCATATTCAAAAACTCATCAGACAAAGACCATGAAAATGAAACTAACTTGTACATTCTTCTAAGAAGAAAAAAATCTGGAAATTATTCGAGAACACAATTGCAATATATTTACTAAAATATGTATTTTATACATTTTATCTAACTTTTAAAATGAAAATATGTCTTAAAAGCTCCGTCGAAACACGTATATTCATTAACTTACAATTTACTGCAGTGACTAAAAAAATGATTAAGAATGAATTTAACATGACAACTGGAGTTTTAATCTCTATTCAACTGAAATTTAATGACTTAAATTTCGAAGAGCAGTCTCAATACACTGGATGACAAATTAGAAGCATAATTTCTATTTAGGTTGCACACACACAAAATTAGACCCAGTTCTTGAATTGCTTCACTCTCCAACATACTTCACTGTCTCTAAAATTTCGACTTGGTCCAATATAATTACCTTTAGTGTACGAATAGGGGCTGAATTTATTTGCAATTAGTGTACGAATTTCCAACTCAGGTTCCTTATTTTAATTAACTTCAGGAAACTTCTATGAGAATAAGCAGTCTTTTATATTGCCTGTTTAAGCTCATATGTGCGAAGAGATTTCCTTAAAAGAAACGTGATTTCATTCTTAAAGAATTTCAGAATAATTTTGTTGGGTTTGACTCCGCCATGTAGCTCTGGTTGATGACGTGAGAAAGATTGTCTGCCTGCACTGTCTTTGAAATTTATTTTAGAGAAACGAGAAATGTCTAATACTTGCTTGAGAATATTAACTAAAAGCTTTTATAAATTCATTCATCTCTCTTTTGTCAAAGGAAAATTCCGAAAAACAATACATCTATTTTATTCTATGAGCGTAAGTAGAAATATTTTCCGGAAACTCATGTAGGTATTTATTTGGTTAGTTTTAATTAACTCTTTCATGATCCTGTGGAATGCTTAATTAAAACTCTCAATCTTAAAAGATTCATTTTTTCTTACTTTTAATACGAATGTTTATGACGAAATCGTTGTAGTGAGTAAACATGATGAATACAATTTATCGAATTGAAATATATTCACAAATTGTCTAAAATGAGATAAATGCTGTTGTCTCAGCAAATGTGCATAATAAGAACTAAATAACTAAAAAATTGATTTATTAAACGTAGATATAAATAGGAGAAAAGCAGTAGTTTTTTAAAATAATGTAAATTAATCAATGATGAAATATAATAGTATTATTCTTTATGACGAATTACTTTTGTTCAGGACTTGAATTTTGACGTAAACAAAAATATTCAAAAATTCATTTGTTTTATATTCTCCATTTGCTCTCTTACTTTAAATAATTTTTATACTAGTACATTTATAAATGCTTCTTGTCTTTCCGGCAATATTTTGTTTCCAGTAATAATTAAAACATTCCTGTTATATATAGTAATTAGAATATCGCTCTTTTTGTTTCAAGTCCTGTTCTCTTATTGTAGTGCACAGAATTTTTTATTTAATCAGTAAACAAAAATTTTCGAAATATAACAAAAATTATGAAACATTTAACTTATTATACGAAAAACTCGAACACTGGATGCTGTCACTTATTATCCTTCTACATTGTATGAGCATATTTCGATACAGCATGCAAGATATAGGATTAGTTGAAGTTTAATCAGTTCCTGTTTCGCATTGAAGCTCACCTTTTAGTTCAATGGACAGAAAGAAGAAATGTAGGATTTGCATAGCACAATGAACACGCATGATTTAAATCAACTAAAATCGCAAGAATAACACGTTTTACAAAATTTGAAATTTAAAGATACTTTACATGGAGGAGGGCATTCAGACCAAACCATGCATAAAATACTTTATTGAAATTTTTCTTACCCAATAACACAGACGAACTAGGTGGCATCCAAAGGCAGCCAGTTATTATACAAAGCAAAGAAGAGGACAAAAAATTAAAAGAAATCTTAAATCATTTAGAGACAGAAAAAGCTTTCTTGTAAGAGACATACCCTTTTTTTTATCGAAATGCATGTGATGAAACTAAAATGCATCACTTTAATAATTTCTCAATGAAAATCAGTCATCATAATAATCTTTTTTCCGGTTCTTCCTCCTCTCTGAATGGTCTCTTATTGATCTTTTTTCCTTTTATTAGGATAGTTATGCATCTGAGTCCCAATTCAATAATAGACAATATAGCTTTAGAGCTGGAAGAATTTAGCAACAATCAGTATAGATCGTTCCGTGAATATATGCACTTAAATGTCTGCAGATTAGAACACTGAATATTGATCAGGAGCTGAAACGAGTAGACAAACGTGTCTGGACAAACATTTCGGGAGTATATATACATTAGAAATTAATATACAAGTAGTAGATTTTCCTCTTTCACACTCAAGAATAATGGCTTCAAACATTCTTTTAAAAGTTTTCAGCATGATTGATGTTCCAGGTCAGCGAAGAGAAAAAGAAAAATCTTTATACAAGCACCGAAAATTAATACAAGGTGCTTCATTTATAAAGCGTGGGTCCACGTCTATCAGGTATAATGGCTTGAATTCGTCTAGGAATTCAATTAAACGAACAATGAACTGTTTTTGATCCTCTCGTTCGAGCATGAGTGGGAATTCCAGTGTCTCAAATGTAATTTCTGGAGTAATTTTTCTTTCACGAAAACAATGGAATCGCCCCTTTCCTTATAGAAATTCAAGGAGGGCGACACCCTCTGCTCGCGATAAATTGTTAAGGAAGAAAGGAACTACCTTACTCTCCTAAAATTTACCCAAGCGCCTGAAACCACCAGAATCCAGCCTCTGACAACCGGGGCGGTGTGAGGCGGGATAAGGCTTGCAGGATTAAAGGAATGTTAAGCAATTCTTCGTGAAGAAAATTTGATTAGTTCCATAGAGACAATGGAGAAAGATATCGGATTTTTCATCAATAATCGTGTTTAAAAGAATGCTGAAATGTTTCACTATCAGTGAGCAATAATACGACAAAATAAGGAGAAAGAAAATTATAAATTTGTAGCTTTGCAAATATATGCCAGCTTCATAAATTTTGGTTTTAGTTACCGTGAAAAATTTTATTTTTGTTCACGTTAAGAATAAAGATATGTGTTATAGTTTGTGCTCAGAAAGATTTTTTGGTGAAATTTTGTCTCATTCCTGTGTTAAGGTATAGTTTACGAATCAACTTACGTCACTAAATATGAAACAAATTTCCTTATAATTTTTTATATGTAGCTTTACAAAACAGATAAATGTTTATTTTAATAGAATGAATGACGCAAAAGTACTAACATTACTAACCAAATCAATTTATTTGAACATTATATGATGATTTAATTATTCAGTTTATGAGACGCATGTTGTGGGAACTATTCGCCTTTAATTAATTTCTATCAAGTAGTTCCAATAATTGGAACAATTTTTTAATTATTGTAGTAAACCTTTTCTCTGTCCATTGAGAAAATTTCCTCATCCAGTCATTTATTTTTCTTTTGAAAATCTTCTTTGTCATTTTCAAGGAGAAAAAATGGAAACTCTTGCATTTCAGAGAGCAGATGTCTAATTTCTCACACAATAAATCTAATTAATCAACCGCTTAATCATGTAGGTGCATATATACGTGAATTATAAATCTAGTTCAAGTTCAATGAGCAATTAATTAACTTATAAAGTTCATCTTTCTTTAAAACAAATGACTTCGCGTTACCGCTGTTTTGCTGAACTTTTAATAACAGGCAATGGTTCTGCAGTATGAAATTCTTGGAACCTACTTAATTAACAAATGGATTCGTTATAATAGAATATGAAATTATGGAAGGTAACTCTACTGTGTGTGTGTGTGTTTGAAAGCTTTCAAAAACAGAAGAATTTTGAATAATTTTTAAATGGAATTTTGCCGTGTTAGCATTTCCCAGGCATAATTTTACACAGTTAAGCATACATTAAGTCAGAGGTTCCCAAGTTGTGGTACGCGTAACCCTGGTACCTATATATCCCCTACCGCGAGGTCTAGTTGGGAGTACCTGAAATCAAAGTTGGTAATGTCGGAAACAAGAAAACATAAGGAATTAGAAATATTATAGAATTTAGTTTCCCCTGGTTAATAAATGCTATTTAATAACTTTACTTCTTGGACAGTTGATTATTACAGATTGTAACTTTAGCCATCATTATAAATTATGTGAAATTATTACAATGCAGATTTCATTTATTTTGGCGGTGAACTAATACTATTGCAAAAATGCAATAAAGTATAAAAGAAAAGTAAGTCCGGAAAATGTTATTAATTCGAGTCATTAAACACTTATGCTAACCTAAATCCTTAACATTATTGATAAAATCTTTTTTGCATAGATGGATGGTTGTTGGCGGAGTGTAGGAGGAAGGATATGACAGTAGGAGGGTAGGCGAAAACGTAAAGATTAATCAAGGGGTACTCGGAGGAATAAAGTTTGGGAACCTCTGCATTAAGAGAACAAAAGCATTTTGGCGGAGAAGGTGTTCAATTATATTTTCTATCTCGACATAATTAACAAGGGCAATTAAGTGTTTGAAGGTTTTACCTTCCACCGAAGATTTAAAAAAAAATTGCTGATGACATTGGGAAACAAAAAACTCAACATTTTATTTACAAATCTGAATTTAAAATATTAATAGAAATCTCATGTATCAAAGCACGGATAAGAAAACTGTAATGCGAACAGTGGAAAGTAGAAATAGTTAATTTTTACGGAATCAAGATTTATTTACAAAATGTTTATCAGTCATCATTATCATCAACCATCATCATCATCGAGAGAGAAGCAGACGTGCAGTAAGTCAACTCAAGCAGATATATATTTTCAATCCATATATATCCATATATCCATTATGAACAATTTCATCATAAACATTAAAAAGAGGGAACGGAAACTTATGACCACTGAATCTGAAAAATTTTTACTTAGCAACAGAAACTTTGCAACACTTAAGATTGGAAATGAATTCTTTTTTTTAACAAATCATTCCTTGGAAGATTCTGTATTTCTATATTCTTTCATTTTCTAGGTGCTTTGCCCTTGAAGAAGAAATTAAAAGTATCGAAAAACCTACAAAGTGGCGTTACTATTGGCTAAGCTTGTTTTCATGTGAAATTAGCCTTCTTCGATTATAGAACTATTTTTTTGTCAGAGGCAGTCTTAAGAATATATGTGAAATTACCTCAAAATAACTTTACTCTGAGTGTGTCACACGGCATCGCGATTTTTAGTATCGCACTTAACACAAAAAAATATTTAAGCGAAACTATTTGTTTAAAATAATTTTGAAAACATGAAGATCACTCCCTTAGCTCTAATCACTGAGAAGATTTTAACAATTTTTATTTCATATGGAAATAAATTTTGTCAAGATATGCCAGCAAAGTTCGCCCGCCCACCACCATCCTCCAATTTCGAGAGAAATCGAAAAAACAAAATTCCACTGTACATTCTCTATGGGAGAAAATCTTGACAAAATCCCTCAGCCCAAACCTCTGGATCGATTTCGACAATTTCTTTTTCATATGAAAGCTTATGATCGCTAGTTATGTCATAAATGGTAGCCTGCCATCCAGCATCCTCTATTCTCGAAATTTATCGCAAAATAAAGCTTCGGTTGAGTTCCTCAGCCTCTACAAACGCTAGTTCATTTCGCCAACCTGCAAGCATAGCCACAGCCTTTTAATATCGTGGAAGAAAAGCTGGTCGCCGAAGGCGACTAGTATTGTTTAAACAACAAACAGGAAATCACTTCTTGTGACGCATGACAATCTCATCATGTTTTCGAAAGGAAACGATAGCTAAAATTCATTACCAAAGTTTAAACAACCATGTAGCGGGGAAGGTTGTCTAGTTAAGAGCAGAAACTTTATTTATTTTTTCAAAATGGAGTATTTTAATTATTACTCCTGTACCTCTTCTACTAACAGGTGAACAATAATTTACTTTTCCGCTTGTGACCGAAGGGTTAAGGATTTCAGAAATTAAAGGACCAAATCCATTTGCTCGCCTCATCAAAATTAATGGCGGTTTCTGAAATTGCTTGCAGACGCGTCACTGGTTTCTTGATTAGTTTTCAATCGAGCCATCAGCGCTTTCCTAAACTCATGTAATTTTGGTGACGTGTTTACTGTTTGGCTTTTGATGCGAGATGCGTTTCGATTTGATTGGGGCAGATATCGGAATCTTTAATAACAGTTATTGAACTGCTCCAAAAATCTCCAAATTTCATTAAGGCATTATTCATTGGAGTAGCGAAAGAAAAAGATCGTTTGCCGAAAAGAATCAAATTAATAAATGCCGTTTTCTGAAAATTATATGAATCGACGTTGTGAATAATAGGGTATCTCTGTGGGACTGAGGTAAAATATAATCTAGAATCTAAAGATTTTTTCAGAGTGTTATTTTATTTAGTTTCGCATTGTTTGATAATTCTCAGATTGTCTGTTATTTCTTAATTTTTTTGTTATTTAGAAAACGAAACAGTTTTACAATTTTACATTCGTAAAATGCTGAATGATCTTTTAGAATAATATTAGTGTTTTCCCATATATAAAAATTAAACACAAGTTTTTCCAACTAACCTACAAAATTTCTACGCTCAGTTTTAAGAATTGTTTTTAAAAAATATGATCATATAGATTTCTTAGGCAGTAAATATTCAGGTATTTATTTGTAGATAAAATAATTACAGTTCCTCTTTATCAGCAAGCATTAGGAATTCGCTTACATTGCATGGTATTAAAATATTTGGATCTTAATCACCAAGAAATTGATAATATTCCATTGTTCTGTTGATGTTTGATTGATAAGTTTGCTGTTAATAAGGGAAGTAAGAATAGTTTACCTCACACGGTGTCGGAAGGGTCTCAATATTTAATCTTCCACCTAGGTGAAAATTAATCCCTCTCACTCCCTAATGAAAACCTCCCTAGTGTTCCTAAGCCTTTACAGAAGCTATTTTATTTCCCGTACAAGAATAGCCACAGACTTTTAATATCGTGGACAAAAAGCTAGTCGCCGAAGGCGGCTAGCATTCTTTAAACAAAAAGGAGGCAATCATTTCATGTAATGCATGATGCATCACGTTCTCGAAAGATATCGATAGCTAACATTCACTACCAGTGTTCTATCCACCATGTAGAAAAAAAATTTCTAATGAAGAGTTGATACTTTGTTTAATTTTTATTGAAAAATCGAATAATATAAGGCTTTGTTAATTGAAAAATGGTGTGTTTTAGTTATAACTCCTGTTCCTCTACTACCAACAGGTGGACAATAATTTCTTTGATGCTTATGACCGCAGGCGTCAGAATTTTAGAAATTAAAGTATCCAATCCATTTGCTTACCTTATATTAAATTTAAGATTCATATAAAATTTAAAAACGTTATAAATTTCCAATAGACGCTCTAAAATTTCTAAAACACGGTAAACATAATTAAAAATGTCTACGCTTCTAATAGCGGATAAGATATAATAATATAAATAAGAAAATTCATGCTATAATTCATTAAACTGCAATTTATATAATTCATTAAACTTTCATGGTCCCAAATCGGAACACTGGATAATTACCACTGTTCTGTGAAAGAAGGAATTTTGCTATTGATTGTCCTTTTATTGTTAGTTCCTACTGAAAACAAAATGGAAAAACGAAGGGGAATCCATCCTGTTGCTAAAGGAGTAATGCCTTAATTTTTAAGAAAGTATCATTTTTATCTTAAACGTTCAGTGGGAGGTAATTGTAAATGTAACGGATAAGCATTTTTGTATTGCTGGAATGATAATTTGGTTGTTACTTTTTTTCTAATTAATTATTTCATCTTCCATTCAAGATGACTAAAAGATATTCTCATGCACAGAAGAAAAAGGTACAAGCAAAAACACCAAGTTTAATTCATAGATCTAATTCTGGGACGGGTGTAGTTGATCCGTTGTATAAAATGTTGAGAAGCTATCTTTAAAGATTCGTAATAAAAAATGATGGTAGAATTTATTTGCGAATGTACTAAATGTAGTTGTTGTTGGATGGATATTGCATACAGGAAATTGAAGGAAGCATAATCAACTCACTCATCTGTCGAGGAGTTATAATTTCCCTTTTAAGAACTGGGGAACTCCCCGGTAGGAAGGACCACGAGTACGTGGATCAGAATCCGCCAGATAAGTAATTGGGTTCTCGTTTCTCCTGGTGGTACAATAATGTTGAGGTTGTGTTACCCCTCCAGTGATAGTACGTACCTTCTACGAGAACAGGTCGGGTCGTGGCCGGTGATGGCTATTTGCACTTCCGTCTCAGTACTCGACCTATTGCAGTGACTCATTTTTCAAAGGACCCATGATGTTTAGGGAGGACGGAGTAGCACAGTTTTCGATTACAAACTGGGACAAGAAAGAACGGACTTCAACCACGACCAAAAGTTGCCGGTTGTGTTTAGCAACGGAAGAATGATGGCCATTACATTAGAGTTACAACTCAGGTAAATGTACATAATGTGGAGAAAATACAAAACTACATTAGAATGAGTGCAAAAAAAGGGGAGGGTGCAGATACTCCCCAGAGTAATATAGAATGCAGTTGTAAAGTTTAATTTTCTCCATTTTTTGTGCAAAATGTCTTTTTTATAATTTGAATTCCAATCTTTTTGTTAATTTATATGTTTGAATGTTGTTTAAGATTAATTCATAACTATGCTTAGTTATAAATTTTTTTTAAATACTTTGCAAACTATTTAATCTTTTCTTCATTGCATTCCATTTTTAAGTCTATAATATAAGCTTAATCAGAAGTCGCCAATTCTCCAAACTGAGAAAATTATATATAAAAGTACTTTCTTTATATCTTTGATGAAGATGGTTTATATCTTTAAACTAAAGTATTGAAAAGCGAAATTTCCGGAAATGTAATTAAAAATCAACCTGGATTTTAATTCAGTCTCTAAAGAGTTAATAACCATCGGATACTCAACGTCTGGTTTTGGATATCGACGCCTTAAGAATGCGAGCTGTCATTACGGTTTTTGAAGGGGAAGAGAGTATTTCTTATCTTTGAAAGAGGAACTCGGGCGTTTCAGTCTTCTGACACGCCAGTTTTAAAAGACTTTTAAGCCTTTTCCACGATCAGTGTCTTGATAGAGCTAGTTGATACTTGCAGATTTGTAGTCGTTTGGAATCGAACAAGTCGGTCCATTTCCTATGATGCATACATAGTAGATAACTGTCTCTAAGACCTGTACAGCGGTCTCAGTTCGTCTATTCTTTGTCCTTCGATAAGCCAGCATTTACCAATATTTTATCGGAACGGTCAAGTCACCCAAAAACCTTCGAGCAACAACCATTTTTGAGGTTCCCATGGTGGGAGATAAGACGTACTTCAGACAAGAACCCCATACCGCCGACGATGGGAACAGAGTTCCGGAAATCAGATGATCAAGGGGAACACAGATCTTATCTTAGATAGACATCGGAATGTAATATTTTTTCTGCACTAAAATCGCCATCCAAATAAAACTTTGATTTTGCATTTTCGTTTTGTGTTGTGTTTAATTCATGCTATTTCATCTTAATGTTTTAAAGGTTAACTATCGTTCTTTTTCCAATCAGCCATCACACAAATTAAAGAAAATTCTGTTCTTTGTACTTGCCAGCCAAGCATATTTGCAGACCACAAGACAACATATATTTGTCTATCGAAAACAACATCATATTACGATATAATAATGCCAAAGTACCGGGCATTAAGCATGTCTATGAGGTGTCTCTAAATTTATTTTTCGCTGTATCTTGAAAGAGACAAAACGTTCCCAACCATGTCTGAAGATTCCAAAAATTGGAATGAGCTGTTCGAAAGAAATCGAGCTGCTGGAATTAAAATTCGTGTTTCACAAGAATTACAGATGTCTAGGGATCTCAAGACTTTCGAATTGCAACTAAGATTGTCAAGAGTTTCCGAAGAGTTTTTCAGCTTCACGCCTACTCCGATTCCAAATTAAAAATAGAGAGCTCACTACAATTTCATCTTACGCAATTCGAAGATGAAATAATTTTTAAGAAGCTTATAAAGTTTAACAAATATCCAACAAATGAAAGCATAACGTTTCTCTGAAAATTAATTATTGATTTAAACCTGGATAAAAATTAAAAGAAATATTCAGAAATACTTACAATATTTTTACAGATTATTTTGCAAAACATTTGCTTTTAAATTATTAAAAACAGAATCCCAATTATATAACCAAGAAAATATTCTGATGTATATTTGCATTCCATGTTAAATCCTGCTCAATTTTAATAAAATAAATTGAAGCACTGTAAGTTTATTTATACAAGAAAGTTGAAACGGCACATTGAAAATCTCAGACACTTTGAACTCTTAAGAGAAATAAAAACTTTACCTGGAAAGATACCGGTTGTTATTATTCCGTTGAACATAATAGAACTATATTGTCTTCATGGATAATTTGTCATTTCATTATAAAATATTTTCCATCAATATCTCCTTTCCAAATAATCATTTATTGATCCGTATAAACTGTATTAAGCATTTTCTATTATCTCCGTACAATTTCCGTGCAAAGAGAGAATACCATTTTTCTCTCCTTTGCGTCGTTTAGCGTTGTGTAAATTCTTATTTAGAAAGCTACAAATGAAATAAGAATAAGTAAGGAGTTAAATATTATACAGAAGCTTTTCTTTCTAGCATTCTATCATGGAAGTTTACTTCAGTTATAAACAAAAATTTATTTGCAATCGATCCACCTACAACAGAAAATTAGATGATATCGAGCAATATTTTAAACGTTATGAGCATTGTTGGTGCACCAGATCTGGAAAGAGAAAGATAAAAGCCGATAAGCAATATTTTTCGGAAATTATTTGTTGTTTTGTTTCATTCTGGTATGTTCTATAAAATTATTTTATTTGTAATTGATGTAAGAGACAATTGTACCGATTTTCACTGTGTGAAAGTAAGCTTCTCCCGGATATTTTTTTCGCATATTTGTTTTAGAAACCTACTATGCATTTTACTTGAAAAGAAATCAAGTACAAGAAATGCTGAAATGCTTGCTCGTCTTGGAAAAAAGATATGGCTCAATTATGAGGAAGCAATTACAAGTCGTTAATATCGTTCCAATTATGCTGGCTTTATCGATGTTGATTTCATTTATATTTCCTGTTGTTCTTTTCTGCATGGAGCCTTCAGTTACAAATGAAACTTTTAAGCACGCAACATTTAAGCAAATTGATACTTCATTCTTTGCATTGAAAGTAATAATAATGTCATTTATTTTTTTATCTACTTCTCTACTTGTAATTTTTGTTTCTTCGCTGTTTTCGTTATTTTACATTTTTTTCTGCGTTTTTACGAGTAAAATACTAGAAAAATGCATTAATAAACTAAAGCAGATTTCGAAATATGATGGAAGAATAATTTCGCACTTTCGCAATGAGTACACAGTAATTCACTAATTTGCATGCCTTACTGAATCAGCTATGACTGTACAAGTATTCTTTCTTACTTGCTCATACTTCTCAGATTTATTTTCTGTGTTTTCCATTGTTCTTGGATTTTACACAAAGCATAATGGTATTTTTATGGTTGCAAAAGTTGTAGCCACCATTCTAAACTTTGTATCTTTCTTTTGCATAGCATATACTGCCGCTGGTGTCTATGAGAAAGATCAGAAATTAATGAAAGTAATCATGGAGATTTCATTTAATTTGCGTTGTTCTGATGACACAAAAAGAGACGGAAAGCTGTTGCTAGAATTCATAACGTCGAAAGAAAAGCTGATTCTCACAGCAAATGGAATATTCTCCTTTACTAAAAGTTTCCTTCTAGCTTCAATGAGTGTTTTCTTATCTTACAACTTGCTGCTTCTTCAGCTGGATAATAAAGAGATGTGATGTTCAATTTTAGGAAAGCAATATATTTTACAAATGGTTTCTTCATCCGTGCTTATGTTTTTACTTCTGTTTATTTGTTAAATTTCCATACATATTTTGTGTATATGCATTTTTCTTTTTACTTGTATTTTGGATATGTTCATTATTAGTTTCTTTTCCTATTACGATTTCTTTTTTCGTTCATTTTGTTTGAATCACAATTCTATTTCTGATCTTTCTTTAATATTAACTTGAATAAAATCAGAGATATTAATAAGCTAAATTTGTGATATTATTAACCTCAGTAACACGCACTGTAGCGGCAAATCATCGTTCTTAGCAAGAGTTATGGCCACCGCATTTACAGATAAATGATATTTCGACATTGAAATTTGCTCTAATCTTAAAGAGTATCAACAGCCATACTTATTTTGTGTATATGCCAACTCGAAGCAACGTCATCATTGATGTAATTATGAATTACAGTTGATTGTTACCTAATCTGTCTCAGAGCATGTTTTTCGCCATAGGTTTGCAAGCTATTGTAAATATATTTCCAGTTAACTGTATTCACAAATAAATTAAATTCACTGATGAAGTCAAATTTTTCTTTCATCACCTCCTTGCATTCGTGCATTCTTCCATTGTTTCAAGAAACTCATAACAGAAATATCTCTCCGTCAAAGTAGAAAATGAAAACATTGCACTCTAAATCTTATCACTTACAAATAAAGACGTTTCGCAACCATGATTTTAATGGCAGTTGAAACTGCAAGACGTTATACGGAGGGTTTAGAATTTTAGTGATCCAAATCCATGAGATTCATTTATGTGCAAACAAATCTCAGGACTGCATTAAAAATAAGTGTGGAACTTTGATTGTTTTTTCCTGCAGAATACAAACTGAGCTATGGACCTCAATCACTATAACACAGAAAATATTCATTCAATATGTTTTCACCACCGTGACAGTGTTAATACAACATGGACAAAGCATGGACTTGGTTTACTTTAAATTTGTTAATACGAAATTTTATAGCATAAACATCTTATGATATAAGTAAAAATGAAGAAAATTGAATTAAAATTTTATAAATTAAAAATAAGGACACATTGTAACCATTCTTAAAGACCGCTTTCTGCAAGACATTATTCAAAGCAGCCAGAGTGAAAGTGAACCAAGACCATTACATTCATTTCTGAAAAAGATGATTTGATTCATTTAGAGTAACAATGGACTTCTAATTGTTCTTACTTCCTGCTGGATAGAAGTTGGATTATGGCCTTAAATTACTTTTACACAAAAAATGTAACATTTTTCTGTTACCATGAAAGTGTTAATGCAACATGGGCGAAAAATGTACTTGGTTTGTTTTAATTCCGTGACACTCCATACAAACTCTTTTTAATGAGTATAAGAATCAAGTTTTTCTTGCCAATTTTTTTTATTCTACACTCATAAATAGTACTTATAGAGACTTCAGCAATTCGTGTATTTAAATTCTTCATAATTCATGCATCTGCATAAATTCAAATACAGATAACAATGGATAAAGGAAGATCATAAAATCGAAAGAAATTATCATAATAAAAGGAATTCCATTATTATAGTTGTAAAATATCCTGGAAATAATTCATTGGACACTATCTACTTTTTATACAAAATTACTAATTTTATCCGTACTATAGGTTAATTTTCAGATATTTTTTTAGCATTCCTATTTTTTAAATTAAAATATGTATTCATATATTTAATTAAACACAATAATTCACTAATTTCTCAAGTGAAAAAGTGAAGTTAATCAAATAAACTGGTAAAACAACTCGAATTTTAAGTACTATGCAACCGAAATTTAATGACCAAAACTTTGCAAATATAAGAATTAATACACTGCGTAATAAATAACAAATACAATATCTTTCAGATTAGTCAATCGCAGAATTAGAACCAGAATGTAATGCCGGAATTTATTCTATGCACTCTTTAGCAGAAATCTTTTTTGGAAGCTCATGCCGCTATTTATTTAGATACTATTAGTGATCTCTTTCATCGTGAATTGGAATGCTTATTTAAAACTCTCAATCATTTAAGATTCATTTTTCTTACTTTTAATCTAGTTGTTTGTGTTGGAATCGTTGTAGTGAGTAAACATGATGAATGCCAATGTTGTTAAAATCTTTTTTAAAAGTTGTTATATGTTTTGAATTATAATAGTTGACTAAAAGTTTATAGCTTCTTTAAAATTTATCAGATATAAATATATTCACAAATTGTCTAAAATGAGTTAAATGATGTTGTCTCGGAAAATTTACATAATAAGAACTAAATAAATTCAAAATAGATTTATTAAATGTAGATGGAAATAGGAGGAAAGCTGTAATTGTTTAAATACATATATATATAAATAAATAAATAATGAAACATAATAATTTTATTCATTATGAGGAATTACTTAACTTTTAATATGGATAGTTCTTTTTCATTAAATTTTGTTCAGGACTTGAATTTTAATGAAAAAAAGATTCAAAAATTAATTTCATTTACGTTCTCTATTTAATTTCTTACTTTAAATGATTTTTTATACTACTTACATTTATAAATGCTTCTTTAATTTCCCGAAATATTTTGTTTCCAGTAATAAGTAAAAATTTTTGTTATATATAATAATTATATTATTGATCTTTTAGCTTGAAGTTCTATCCTCTTAATTCAGTGCACAGAATTTTTTTATTTATCAGTAAACAAAAATTCTCGAAATATAATAAAAATTATGAAACTTTTCCCTTATTATACGAAATTTCGAATACTGGATGATGTCTCTTATTTTCCTTCTATATTGTATGAGCATATGTCGATACAGCAGGCAAATTAACGGATTAGTTGTAGCTTAATTAATTCCTGTTTCATATTGAAGCTCACCTTTTAGGTCAATTGACAGATAGAGGAAACGTAGGATTTGCATCGTACAATGAACATCAATGATTTAATTTGACTAAAATCATACTAATAACACGTTTAACAAAATTTGAAATTTAAAGATATTTTATATGGGGGCATTCAGACTAAACCATGCATAAAAGACTTTGCTGAAATTTTTCTTACCCAATAACACAGGCGAACTAGGTGGCCTCCAAAGGCAGCCAGTTATTATACAAAATAAAGAAGGGGACAAAAAATTAAAAGAATTCTTAAATCATATAGAGACAGAAAAAGCTTTCTAGTAAGAGACATACCCTTTTTTATCGAAATGCATGTGATGAAACTAAAATGCATCACTTTAATAATTTCTCATTGAAAATCAGTCATCATAATAATGTTTTTTCTCGTTCTTCCTCCTTTCTGAATGACCTCTTATTTATCTTTTCACCTTCCATTACGGATAGTTATGTAACTGAATCCCATTTCAATAATATAAAATATATATTTAGAGGTGGAAGAATTTTACAACAATCTGTGTACAGCGTTTCGTGAATATATGCAATTAAATATCTGCAGATTATAACAATGAAAATCGATAAGGAGCCGAAACCTTTAGAGAAACGTGTCCGAACAAACATTTCGGGAGTATAGTTACATTAGAAACCAATATACCACTAGTAGATTTTCTGCTTTCACACACAAGAGTAATGGCTTCAAACTTTCTTTTAAATATATTCTGAATGACTGATGTTCCAAGTGAAAGCATAAGGTTCCTCTGAAGATTAATTATTGATTTTACGCTGAATAAAAATTAAAATAAATATTCACAAAAGTTTACAAAATTCTTACAGATTATATGGCAAAAAATTTGCTTTAAAATCATTATGAACAGAATCCAAAAAATATAACCAGGAAAATGTTCAACAAAGACAGGAGAAACGGCAAATTGAAAATCTCAGACACTTTGAACTCTTAAGAGAAACAAAATCTTTACCTGGGGAGATACCGGTCGGCATTATTAAGTTGAACACAATAGAACTAAATGTTTACTTTAAAATGTCGCCATCGATGATGTGCCATTTCATTATAGAATATTTTCCGTCAATATCTCCTTTCTAAGTAATCATTTATTGATCCATATAAAATGGTTTAAGCATTTCCTAGTATATACGTACCATTTCCGTGCTGAGAGAGAGAGTACCATTTACAGAGATGCAGAGTTTCTATACTACGCGTCGTGCGACTTGCGCTTAGCGTTGTGTGAATTCTTATTTAGAAAGCTATAAATGAAATGAGAATAACTAAGGAGTTAAATATTATACCGTAGTCATACTATCTAACATTCTATCACGGAAAATTACTTCAATTAGAAACAAAAAATTTATTTGCAATCGATCCACCTACAGCAGAAAATTAGATGAATTCGAGCATTATTTTAAAGTTTATGAGCATTGTTGGTGTACCAGCTCTACAAAGAGAAGGAGAAAAGCCGATATGCAATATTTTACGGAAATTATTTGTAATTTTGTTTCAGTCTAGTATGTTTTATGAGATTATTTTATCTGCAATTGTTGTAAGAAACGAATGTCCCGATTTTCATTGTGTAAAAGCAGGCTTCTCCAGGATATTTTTTAGCATATTTGTTTTAGCAACCTACTATACATTTAATTTGAAAACAAATCAAGTACAAAGATTGCTGAAATTCTTGCTCGTCTTGGAAAAAAGATATGGCTCAATTATGAGGAAGCAATTACAAGTCGTTAATATCGTTGCAATTATGCTGGCCTTATCGATGGTGACTTCATTTATATTTAATGTCGTTCGTTACTGTACGGAGCCCTCAGTTGCCAATGAAACTTTTAAGCGCGTAACATTTGAGCAAATAGATACTTCATTGTTTGCATTGAAAGTAATGCTAACATCATTTATTTTTCTATCTACTCCTGTACTTTTAATTTTTGTTTCTTCGCTGTTTTCATTATTTTATATTTTTTGTGCGTTTTTACAAGTAAGATACTAGAAGAATGCGTCTCTAGACTAAAGCAGATTTCGAAATATGATGGAAGAAATATTTCTCACTTTCGCAACGAGTACACCGCAATTCACAAATTTGGATGCCTTACTGAATCAGCAATGTCTGTACAAGTATTCTTTCTCACTTCTTCTCACTTCTCAGATTTATTTCCAGTTTTTTTCCATGTTCTCTGATTTTACACAATGACTAATAGTGTTTATATTGCTGTATTTATTATTATTATATTTATTAAGTATATTTAGTGTTCATATTGCTGTAAAAGTTGTATTCACCGTTCTAAACTTCGTAACATTCTTTTGCATAGCATAAGCCGCTAGTGGTGTCTACGAGAGGGATCAGAAATTAAGGAAAGCAATCATGGAGATTTCATTTAGTTTACGTTGTGCTGAAGACACCAAAAGAGATGGAAAGCTGCTATTGGAATTCATTAGATCAAAAGAACAGTTGATTTTCACTGCAAATGGAATATTCACCTTTACGAAAAGTTTCCTTCTTGAAGCAGCGAGTGTTTTTTTATCTTACAACCTGCTGCTTCTTCAGCTGCATATGAAAAATATGTGATTCTTAAATGTAGGAAAACAATATATTATACAAATAGTTTCTTAATCTATCCGTATATTATTTCTTCTGTATGCCTGTTACATTTTCCATACATATTTTGTGTAATATGCATTTTTCATTTCAGTTACATTTTTTATCTGTGCATTATTGGTTTATTTTCATCATCCGCTGCTACCTATCTACCATCAGTTATTAATGGTCTACGTGATTTCTTTGCTTTCTCTGGTACTTTCAAAACATTACTACTCTACAACTAACGCATGCACCTAACAATCTCTCTGACAGGCACATATCATGCGCAGACATGCGAGGGGGTGTCAATTATTCCTAAACAAAAACTCATGAAGTTAGTTTATATTTTGAAATTCATCGAAGCAGACCTAGTTTCTCTCGTTTCCGTACGCTTGAATTTTATTTTCTCTTGAAAATACCTTTGATGCTACTATTTTAAATGCCCCGTAAATTTTTCACTATGCAGAAAACAGGTAAAGTTACCAATGTGCGTACGCTCTATAATGACCTTAACCTGTCTTACCCTCTTGACTGTCTCCTTGATTTTATTATTTTTTTAAAAACTTTGAGTTGAGAATACGATTTGAAGTCAAAGGGAGAGCGGTTTTCGCTAATAACTATGTTTTGCTAGTGAATAAATTATGGAATTAGGGTTCAGAAGATTAAAAATTCTTAGTTGCTTTTAAAAATATGGGACACAAAGTAAGTTTTTCTTTTTTAACAAACATTGACTGTTTCTTAAGTTTAATTTCTATATTAAGAAAAAGGCGATATATAGTTTTCTTTAAAGTGCGAGTTCTATATTTAATGAAAAGATGGAGAATCTTTCAAAAGTATTTTTTTTCATAAAAAGACCAAGCTATGTCTAAAAAACTAACTAGTTATTTTTTCAAATTATCATTGATTTATTGAATTAATAAAAAGAAGGACATCTATAATCTGCTATTAAAAATCTAATGTTTTCTTTAAAACAGAAACAAATATCAAAACCTGATATATACAACTACCTCCAGGTCGTGGTGTGTAAGTGTGCCGTGTCAACTTTACAGAAAACTTGCATTGCAAGAAGGGTGATCGATTATGCTTTGTTACTTTTCCGGAAGTTCGTTGCCTAAATTGTCGCGTCAAGTTTGTCATGACAAGATAAAATCAAGAATAATCAAACTTGCTGCATGTGTGCATGCTATCTGGAACATAAATCCTTAACATTATTGATAAAATATTTTTTCCATAGACGTATGGTTGGTAGTGGATTAGGGGGAAGGATATGACGGTAGAAGGGTAGGCGAAAACGTAAAGATTAATCAAGGGGTACGCGGAGAAATAAAGGTTGGCAACATTTTCATTAAGAGAATAAAAGCATTCTTGCGGAGAAGGTGTTCAATTATATTTTCTATCTTCGCATAATTAGCATGAGCGATTAACTGTTTGAAGGTTTTACCTTTCACCGAAGAATTAAAAAAGAAAATACGTATGACATTGGGAAACAACAAACTTAACATTTTATTTACAAATCTGAATTAAAAAATTTAATAGATGTCTCATGCATCAACGCACGGATAAGAAACTGTCATACGAAAAGCACGAGCAGTGGAAAGTAGAAATGGATAATTTTTAAGGAATCAAATTGATTTGCAAGATGTTTGTCAGTCAACATCATCATCAACCATCATCATCATCGAGAGAGAAGCAGACATAGTCAACACAAGTTAGAAGTTAGTCAGCAGATATATATTCTCAATCCATGTATTATGAAAAATTTCTTCATGCACATTAATAAGACGGAACGGAAACTTATGACCACTGAATTTTAAAAAGTTTAACTTAGCAATAAAAACTGTACATCACATCCGATTGGAAGTGAATTCTTTCATTCTCTGAAAGATTCTGTATTTCTATATTCTTTAATTTTCTGGTGCTTTGCACTTGAAGAATAAATTAAAACTTTCGAAGCACCTACAAAGTGACGTTACTATTGGTTAAGCTTGTTTACATGGGAAATAATCCTTCTTCAATTATAGAACTATTATTTGTCAGAGGCAGTCTTAAGAATATATGTGAAATTACCTCAGAATGACTTTACTCTGAGTGTGTCACACGTCATCGCGATATTTAGTATCGCACTTAACACAAAAATATATATTTTTAAACCAAACTATTAGATTAGAATAATTGTGAAACCCTGAAGACCACTCCCTGAGCTCCAACCACTGGACAGGTTTTGAAAATTTTTATTTCATATTGAAACTGATTTTGTTAAGATATGTCAGCAGTAGTCGCCCGCCGAACACCATCCAAGAAATTCGAGAGAAATCGAAAGAAATTTCTCCGGTGTACATTCTCTACGGAGAAAAACCTTGGAAAAATCCCCCAGCTCAAACCACTGGACCGATTTCGACTATTTTCATATGAAAGTTTATGATGCCTAGATGTGTCTTCAATGGTAGCTTGATCTTCCATTCTCGAAATTTATCGCAAAATAAAGATTTGGCGATAAATTTCTAGCTCTACAAACTTCTCTTCTTTACTCTTTTCTACTCTCTTCCTTAGCCTCTACAAACGCTAGATTATTTTGCTACACTTCAAATATAGCCACAGGCTTATAATATCGTGGGCAAAAGGATGGTCGCCAATGGCGGCTAGTATTCTTTAAACAACAAGCAGGCAATCATTTCTTGTGATGCTTGATGCATCACGTTCTCGAAAGATAACGATTGCTCACATCCACTACCAGTGTTCAAACCACCCTGTAGCGGAAAGAAATTTTCAAATTAAGAGCTGAAACTTTGTTTAATTTTGCAAAATGGAGGTTTTTAGTTTTTACTCCTGTTCCTCTAGGTGAACAATAATTTCTTTGATGCTTATGACCGTACGAGTCAGGATTTCAGAGATTAAAGGATCCAATACATTTGCTCGTCATTTATAAACATTAAAATTCATATAAAATTTTTAAAAACTTTCTAAAATTTATAAAATTCCGTTAACAAAATTAAAAATGTCCACGTCTCTAATAGCACATAAGATAAAATAATATAAATAAGAAAATGCATGCTATAATTCATTAATCTTCAAATGATATAATGAATTAAACTTCCATGTTCCCAAATGGGAACACTGGATAATTATCCTGTTCTGTGAAAGAAGGAATTTCGCTATTGTATGTCTTTTTATTGTTAGTTTCTACTGAAAACAAAATGGAAAAATGAAGAGCAATCCTATCCTTTTGCTAAAAGAGTAATGCTTTAATTTTGGAAAAAGATCATTTTAACCTGTAGACTTGCCGTGGGAGGTAATTATAAATGTGACGGATAAGCATTTAAATTCCTTTATCTTCCAATGAAGATGACTAAAAGATATTCTGTCGCACAGAAGAAAAAGATACACTCAGAACAACGAAGTTTCATTCATAGATATAATTCTATGACGGGTGAAGTTGATTGTTTATATAAAACTAGAAGATTTCTGCCCGGCTAAGACGGGCTTTTAGTAATCTTAACATATCTCATATCCCAGTTTCACAGATTTTCTAACGAAAGTTATAGTAGAAGATATCATTTACATTGGCAGAGTGCTTAAGAAATTTAAAAAAAACATTAAGAACAGAACTGATGAATCAATTGACACTAACCGTCATTTAATAATAACTTTACTTTTAACAATTACTTCCGTTTCGTCCGAGTAAAAATATGGCAAAATCCACTAACAGAAAAAAAAATGCATTACTATATATAAATACAAAATAAACAAATACTGAAAGAAATTAATAAAAAGAAATTTGAAAAAATGACTGGCTACAATAACTTATATGAAGCAAAACATTTTCTATTAGCCACCAGATACTACACAATAAACATCATGTTTGCAAATGATAAAAAACAAAATAATTTCAGTTTGTAAGTTTCTAACGAGTTTTATCAAGGGTCTGTAAATTCAATTTTCTGTATATCTTGTTGGAGACGAAGGACATTGCAAATGTCTGCAGTTTTCAAAATCACAGGTAGTTAGTTACTCATATTTCCAATTGTATTCGTGGAACCCGAGTTTTAAAAAATGACGGGAGGCTGTCTTTTTGAAACAGCCGTTGATGTTAAAGGCATAGGACTACTTTACTCGCGTGATTCTTTTGTTTTTCGAAGTTTCTCGTAAGTTTTAAAGTATAAGTAAGTTTTTTTTTTGTAAATTCTGTTGTTACCCGTTATCTCTAAAATAAGACATTAGTTATGTTTTTAACATATGTTGTTACCGAGATATAGAGGATCGCGTCACCAATTTATGCGTATTTTTGCCCAACTTTCCGACTCAGTAGTCGCTGAACTACAATTCCGATTTTCAATTTTTTAATTGTAACTTTTGTTGTTACCCCTTATCTCTAAAATAAGATAGCAGTTATGTTTTTAACATGTGTAGTTACCGAGATATAGAGGATCTCCCATACCAAGTTTTGTGGTGTTTTGGCGTGTGAATCAATTCCCTTCCTGAGATCCTAATGGGGGCATGTAGTCCTACGGTAAAACTGTTAACGCGTCTCAATTTATATATGAAAAACGCCATGAATCAATTGCCACGAACTTTCGATTTCATAAATAATTTTACCGAGGCAAAAAGAATTGAAACAGATGAAGTCATTTTATTGAAATTTATTCCAATCTAGCAGGAATGAAAAAAAATTAACGAGTTCTTTGACGCCGTAACAGAAATCAGATTCGCGCGTTCGTTAATAACGGAGAGCAAACCGGATCAGTGAGAGAGAGATCTGGGCTATTATATTAATAATGTTGAAAAGATACCTTCAAAGCTTCGTAATAAAAAATGGTGGTGAAATTTATTTGCAAATGTACTAAATGTAGTTGTCGTTGGATGGCTATTGCATTTAGGAACATCCAGGAAACATAAGCATAATCACTCTTTTGTCGAGAATTTATAATTGCCCTTTTACGAACTGGGGCACTCACTGGTAGGGGGCATCTCGAGTATGTGGATGAGAAGCCACCGGATAAGTAAATTGGTTCTCGCTTCTCTTGGGGGTAAAATAATGGTTGTGCTACCTCCTCCAGTGATAGTACGTACCTCCTACGAGAGCAGTCGGCCGTGGACAGTGATGGCTACTAGGACTGCAGCCTCAGTACTCGAGCTATTGCAGAGACTCTCATTCAAAGGTCAGTGGATGGTTAGGCAGGACGGGGTAGAACGGATTTTGGTTACGAACTGGAGCAAGAAAGGATGAACTTGAAAGAAGACCAAAAGTTACCGGTTGTGTATAGCAGTGGAAAAATGATGTTCATTATATTAGAGTTATAACTAAGGTAAATGGACATAATGTAAGAAAATAAATGACTACATTAGAATGAGTGCAGAAAAAGGAAGGGACAGAATGCAGTTATAAAGTTTATCTTTCTCTATTTTTTGTCTTCTTTATTCATTTGAATTTCTTGAGCTGGAAATAACTTAATTGTACAACCTTTTTATATAAAAGGGAAAGGTAGAAACTCTAAATTATGGATTTGTACTCTTTCCGTCGAAAATTATAATTCCATTGTTTGTTGTTTGTTTTCTCTGTATGGAGGTAGAAAATATGCTTTTCACTAATTTAACTACTCTGCCAAAGAATTTGTAAACTTGGCTGGAATTGGCAATCTCTTATGAAAATACATTTGTGTAATGCAATTTCCATCATAAAGTATATCATTATCATAATCATGCAATTTCTGAATTGAACTATTTTGCATATTTTGTTGAAGAAAACCATTATCAAGATTAAAATGTTTCGCTTACTCTGTTTCTTATGAAAGTAAATTTTACATTTCTTGTCTTCTTTTATAAAATTACGTTTTCAGACAAGAATTTTTCCAAGACATTTTGGAAGACGTTTCATGTCATAAAGACATTTCTAATATCTTGTAAAATTATCTATAATACAAAAAATTGAAACAATTAGAACTTTTATAAATTTCTACAGAATCTATTGAAATTAATCTCAAGCGATTTTGAAAGTTATGCTAACAAAGAATTTGCTCTTACTACATGAAAAAATATTTCATAGGTTATTTCTTTGAATTATCTAATTTTTATTGTATATTACATTCATTTAAATTGTTAGACATTTTGCAAAAATTTTGCAATCAATTTATTTTGGGATCCGAGAGAAGCAGTGTCCCTAGGTATTTTTCCAATTACATACCATGATCTCAAATTATTCAAAGCCGATCGATGCGCGTTTAGTCATCTGCGGTTGGCAATACTTTGAATGCAAATAAAACGGGTTTTTGATGCATATTTACGGATCCTACATAGTGGGGGAAGAAGTCTCTTCTCATTGGCTCTCAGCGTCACGTGACTTGGCTTGCTTCTTAATGATGTCATAGCAATGCGCTTAGGCGGGATTTTAACTATTATTTTGCCTTCCACTATCGCATCATGGAGAAATCAAAACTACCTACTAATTATGATTATTTGGATGTTTCTCAAGCAAATGAAGTATACTTCTTTAGAATAAAACAAATAAAGGACGAACTTTGAGCAATGGTAACTGCACGACGTTATTTAGGAACAAGTCAAGTCACGTGACGCTAAGAGCCAATGAGAAGCGACCTCATTCCCTACTATGTAGGATCCGTAAATATGCGTTTTTGATACGCAATTACAGTGACGGCTTGTGGACATGATTTTGGTTATTTGGAGATGAGAACTAGATAATGATATTGTTAGATTGCAAATATTGCATCAACATCATTTTTCGGTTTTGTCAGTATTTTTAATTAATTTAATTCTTTGCCACTAAAGTTTATTTCATCTCTTGTGGCAACTTTGGCAAATTTTGAAATTCAAACGATAATTTTAGCCGTTTCATTTAATTTCTAAATTTTACTTAATTATTTACTTTGTTTTCGATTTAATTATTATTTGTCTTAACTTTTGTTGTTGTTTCCATTAAGGTTTCAACTTTATTAATTTTTAAATTCAAATTTTGCAACGAGACTATTTCCTCGCCATCTTGTTGCGGATGAATTTAGATGTTATTAGGTTTTGACGTTCTTGACTGGAGGTGTTTTTTTCCGTTATGAAAGCAGATTCCTTTGTTTTTTTTCGTTTGAATATTCTGAAGGGATAGCACGCATCCTGGAGGCTCCGAGACCGTTGGGATTTTTTTCCTTCGGTTCTCGTCCTCTCAGGCATGCAAGCAGTAGATTAAATCTGTTGGTTAAAAAAAATCTACAAAAGATCTAAAATGTTGAATTTAAATGAGAAATCAACAGGCGGCTTATGTTTGAACTGATCTTCCTTTCGTTGTCTTGGACTATTCGAGTTCATGCTGGACTGAAGCTTTTTTTTCTTGCGTTTTGGAATGGCGATATTATATTAAGTGCTCTTCATTTTGCGAACAGCAGTGATGACTTACAAAATGTTGAAAGTAGTGTGATCGTGATGGAAATTACATTTTTGTGCGAGTGTTACCATCTGCAACGATTCTGTTGTTTGTGAACGAGAGACGCCACTTGTGTAACAAATAATGTGAGCAAGAAAGACTTCCAAAGTCAACTACAAATCGATCGGGGAAAACTAGATTTTCCCATGCTAATATTGGCCGCAAGTGATGTTGCAAAACCAAGAAATGCCTTGCTTCAACTGATTTAAATCCGTTATGTAGCACGAAACATAGTGCGCGAAAGTTCATATCAATGAAGGGTTCATTTTTCAGTGCATATAAAGATTATTCATTGTGAGACTACTAATGTCTCATTCAATACATTCGAATATCAAAATGGCCGTTATGAGAGTGTTTCCTTTTTTGCATTTACTAATTTGGTAAAGAATAGATATCTGTTTTTTTTATATACTTTCTGTTTTATAGTTGTGAGATTTCATATATTTGATGTTGTGTGCATCAGCAGTAAAATTTGCAAATTTTATATTCATATCTTAAAAGTGTTGGCAGTTTAGTATCCATAGAATTGTTAATAAAAAATATTTGAATTTTAATAAATTTGTTCTTCTTCAATTAATATAGCGCAATGTACTACCACTGTATGCAAATTGACTTTTAATTAAGTAGCTAGGGTTTTCAGGTCAGCAAAGGTAGGTGATTATATCAGTATTGCTAGAATTTCTTATTATCGTGTTAAATATTTCAGTACCCAGAATTAATTAATTGTTCAATATATATATTAATTTAAATTATATTTCTGGGCATCTACCTTGCTTCAATGTTTTTATAAATATCCTAGCTATCCCATCCAATATATTTTAGGTGCCGCCCAACATTTGATGCCGTGACATTTTCAATAGATATACGCGCACGAGATCGGGTTATGAGTTCTGGCAATGTTTTTCGTATAAGAGAAGTATTTTTTAAACTAATTTAATTGTTTTTATTACTCCAGTGAAGAGTATTATGATTTGGATTAATAATAAATCATTTTTAAGAAAACCTGATCTGGTAACTGTGCCACCTCTACGAAATTTTCACTGTCAGTTCTGCTAAAAGGGTGAAACATACCCTCGTCGATAACATAACTTTCCTGACTTATGAAAAGGGTTCTAATAAGGAATATAAAATGGAATAAGGCATTATAAAATGGTATACATAATGTTCATATGCTAATTTTGATTTCTTCAGTGCATATAAATTTTATTGCTTGAGCATAAAACTCAATATATCTAAATTCTGGTAATTTATCTAAGTTAATTTTAAAAAGAAGATTTAAAATTGTAACGAATAGCTGCTCAGTAACGGAATACAGGCAACCTGATGTGTTATTTATTTTAAAATAAAATTTTTGTCATTAAATTTGTTCTTTTCATGAAAAGAAATTTCGAATAAATTATCTGATGAAATACGATAAGTATTCATCTATAATTTGCATCACGGAAAATTAAGCACAGAGTGGCATATAAGAACATTTTCCTTTCAAATTTCTCTTTCTAAAATATCTTCGAACTTGTGTTCGGTTACAATGACAACAAAAACATAAAGGGGGCCTGATTGTAAGTGTGTCTCTTTTTTTATCTGCGAAAAATAGAGTACCCGAGCCTTCAGTTGAATTCCAAAAAGTAGAAAAAAATAAATTACCAACTTTAGGAACACCGACAGAATTCAAATTCGCAGTTGTCGAAAAAAAATTCTCAGCACGTCTTTATAGCACCAAGTTTCACAAGGACTTGTGCTTCTGCATATTGAAAGGTCGTCTGTGCCTAAAAAACACTCTAACAGACAGAATATTTAGAGTCAATAAAAAATATGAATTTTCACAGATGAAAGCCTCTATGTTCTGCAGCCATATTGGACCTGTTCTCTTCAAATTTGTTTCCCTGCCAATTTAATTTGCGTCTTCTTTCTAACTTTTTTTTCTCTCGGATTGTATATAACGCTAAACGAACTTGAGACATTTGTATTTATGGGAAGTTTTTCTCGAAATTGGCGCTTTCTACAATATTTTCTGAAACTGAAAAGTAACCCTCTTCTACGAAGTTCTTGTATTTTATACTAGTTACAAATATATTTTTTTAAATTTTCGTAGATAACAGATACATAAAAGATAGGAAGGTTTTCTTGAAATTGATGGTTTCTAAAATAATTTCTAATACAGAAATGCAACCAACTTGTAGTCCTTAATCTTTTATATTGCTTGCAGATTTGTTTTGATTTTTATCGATGATAGAATTAATAAATTATATAACCTATCATGTTTTTGATAAACTTGTGTCACTGTGTAATATGTAAATGAGAAAAATGCAGAAAAGTAAAAAATAGTTCTGTTTGTTTCTTTGAGAAAAGAAAAAGAAAGAAAAGTATAAATGAAAATCATTGACATACATGGAGTGGCTATAAAATAATCAGGCTAGTTCTGTTATAGATGGACGATAAACAAGTCAAGGACAAAAGGCGCAAAGTTTTGCTACGTGTTCCCTATTCTGCCATATGTGCTCGAGTTTCAACCCCGCGTGTCTCTCCATGCGGCTGTAACTTTCGTTAGAACTGATTCCTTGATGCAAGCTTCACACAGTGCTCAGAGGGTGTAGTGTGTGAAACTCATCCTTTAAATTGGAAAAATCGATGCAAAATTTATTTCAAGAAGTGTACTCTGATGAGGGCTTGTCGAAAATACAAGTTTTTCACTGATAAAAGGCTAAATGGGAGTCAAAAAAGGGGTAAGACTTAAGAATATGGTGCGGTTTCTCATCAAACTGGGAAATCGCGCCAACCATCCAAAAAGTCGCCAAATATCCGCCATCTTGGATGGTTTCAAGATGGCGGCGATTCTAATGACAGCCATGGCAAAAAATGTAAATAGTGCATAAAATTGCAAATAATACATAAAATTGTATGAAATTTAGCATGAATTTTCAAATTCTGGCACAAATTAGAAATTCTTGCAAAGTTTTAGGGTTGCCAACAAGATGAAGAAGGTTACCACATTTGGCGATAAATCAATTTGGCGAGGGATAAAAATTCAAGTTGGAGGGCCGCACTATGTTCTTAAGTCGAGCCAAAAAAGGATTGATGACTACCCATTCCCTGGTTGGCCAAATTTGACAAGGTTCTCCGACATTAGAGGGATTGTGCAGATTGATTGGGTACATGAAAGTTAAACACTGATCCAAAAATATTGAGCATCGAAAGTGATTTTACTATTTTCTGTGAACGAGTACGGGAAAACTGATTGTCAAGAAATTAATCTTATTTTCATTCAGAATTGGTAAGAATTATTCAAAATAAATTGAACATCAAAATTTCCTGTCGACCCGGGAAGAGCATGCGCCGCATCTGCAATGAACTTTGTAATCCATTAGAATGAATCAGAAAACTATGAAAAACCACGCTGAATCATGCTTTCGAATAAAAAAAAGGCATATATCGGCTGAATTACACATAAGCATCACAACACAGAACTGACACAAGTACATGAAGCTAGAAGAAAAGATTAGAAGAAGTGCACAGTAATGGCGTAAGTTTCAGTTCTTAGTTCAAGAGTTTCAGGTTCATTTCTGACGTAACCCGAAACGCTATCTGGAGGAGCAAGTCAGCTCTTGATGGAAAATCAGAAAGTCACGTGGTAGAGGGTTGTTTTCAACACTAATCATGGCTTCTTCATCAGGACAAAGCCCATATTTCAGTATCTAGCAATATGTTTTTAACCAAGCACGGGATACCTATCTTAGGAAACCAAGCCTATTCACCTGATCTCGCTTCGTGTCACTTTGTTTCCTCCATGGTCAAGTCAGGGCTAAAAAGAACTAGATTTGAGATTGTAGATTCAGTGGAAGCAAAAGTGGCAGAGATAATTAAAAGGCTTTTAAGAAACAATCTGTGGCACTGCTTCGAAAAGTGGAAAATTCATATGGACTGGATCGAGGAGGAAATTACATTTAAGGTAATAACATCGAAATTCTAAAAAAGTTAAAAACAAAGAATTTGACTTCAACTGCCCGGTTCTTTTCTAGCCGTTCATCATATTCTAATAATTATGAAATATCCAGAAAAATTAAATCTTTGAAATATATCGTTGTCGTTTAAGCAAAAGTCCTTAAGTCAAAAAATTACGATTTGGAGATATATACACAGAAGAGCCCGAAAAACTGGTACACCTGTCTAATATTTTGTAGGGCCCCCACGAGCACGCAGAAGTGCTGCAACACGGCGTGGCATGGTCTCGACTAATGTCTGAAGGCATCCTGGAGGTTTTTCACACCATAAATCCTGCAGGGCAGTCAACAAATCCATAGGAGTGCGAGGTGGTGGAGATCTCTTCTCAACAGCATGTAGCAAAGGCATCACGGATATCTTTAATAATGTTCATCTCTGGGGATCTAGGTGGTCAATGGAAGTATCTAAAGTCAGAAGAGTGTTCCTGGAGCCACTTGGTAGCAACTCTCGACGCGTGGGATGTCGGATTTTTCGTGCTGGAAATGTCCCAATCCGTCGGAATGCACAACGGACATGAATGAGTGTAGGTGATCGGGCAGGATGCTTAAGTACCTGTCACCTGTCAGAGTCGTCTCTAGACGTATCAGGGGTCCCATATCACGCCAACTGCACACGTTCCATACCATCACAGAGGCTCCACCAGATTGAACAGTCCCCTGTTGATAAACAGGGTCTATGGATTAATGATGTTGTCTCCGTACACGTGCACGTGCATCCGTCCGATACAATTGGAAGTGGAACTCGTCAGACCATGTAACGTGTTTCCAGTCGTCAACAGTCCAATGCTAGTGTTGTCGGACCCAAGAGAGGAGTAAAGCTTTGTGCAGTGCAGTCCACAACGGTACACGAGTGGGCCTTCGGCTCTGAGAGCCCATATTAATGACGGTCCGTCGAACAGTTCGCACGCTGACACTTGTAGATGCCCCATCATTGAAATCCGCGGCAATTTAAGGAAGTATTGTACGTCTGTCTCGTTTAAAGATTCACATCTGACGTCAATGGTGTAATTTTTCCAAGGTCTTTTTTCCGGCCGCACCGATGGCGGAAACTTGATGTTTTACCGGATACCCGATATTCACGGTACACTCGTGAAATGGTCGTACGCGAAAATCCAAATTTCATCGCTACTTCGGACATGCTATGTCCCATCTCTCATGCGCCGACTATAACGCCACGTTCAAAGTCACTTTAATCTTGAAAACATGCCATTGTAGCAGCAGGAACCGATTTAATACATTTGTCAGACATCTGTTTGTTTTATATAGGCGTTGCCGACCGCATCAGGTCACGCTGATGGGTTGCATATCTCCGTTATTTGCATTCGCACGCCTGTACCAGTTTTTCTGGCTCTTCAGTGTACCATAGACTAATCTTCTATTAATGTTCCAAAATTTTATAAAACACGAGAATTCCGTTAAACTTCCATCGCTGAGTATGAGCCGTGGTGAACTAATGGTAAGGTCTCGGCTTCGTAGCCGGAGGGTTCTAGGTTCGAAACACGATACGCCGTGTTTGTAGGCCATGTACCAGTTAAATCCGCCCGCCTGATCATGCAGAAGCTTGAAGCTGAGATATAGTCCTCATCATCTGACCACGACTCAAAATTACGAGGTCCGTCCCAAACATTCCCTCTGGTTTCTTTAAAACGAGAAACTAAATTTGACCATTGGTAAGTGTATAGATATCGGCATTTCGCTAAGTCCTGTAGGCACATGTATCGTCTGATAAAAACTACTAAGCATATTTATAAATATATAGAAACGTTAAAAGTATAAAGAATAATTGTAAAAGAAATCACAAAAATTTTTTTAAGAGAAATCTTCAAATGGAATTTCTTAGATTAGCATTATAACAGCATGATGATTTTGGATTAAGGAAGAATTTAGCTACCAAAACATTTTAAATAATTTTTAGGAACTGGAGTGGATAATATTTTTATTTAAAATTTTAAAATAACGTGAACAGAAATGAAGAAAAAATATGTTTCATTTTAACACGCGTCCGTAATTGTAAGTGATAAAGAGTTTTTGGAATTATCTGCAAATACGAACACCTCATGCGCATTTCGGTTGTTAGGAAGCAGGAATTACCGAATCTTTAATTAAAAATTTACGTTTTAATTCACAAAATCAGTTCAATTCCAAGTTAGTGAGGTAGGAAAAAAGAAATTGGATTTATTAAGATTTCTTTTACTCGAAAATTTTCAAGATTTGTTTTACTCCAAATATTCTATCCTTTGTAAACATTTTCAAATAAATCCTCAAAATGCTAAAACCTTTAGTTTCATTCTATTTTAATTTTCGAAAAATGTGAAATAATTTCATCGAAAACTTTAGAAGCGTCAACCGAGCTCTTATCCACAATTGCTGAAAAAAATTGTCACCTCATTAGTGCGCAAAGTGCAAGGACTAAGAAAGTGTTGAAAGAGCGTCTATGCCTGTAAAATTCTCCAGAATATTCCTTTAAACTTTTAGAGTCAATAAAATGCATGAATCTTTGCGTATCAAAGATTCTAGAATTTTGCACTTATTCTCGTCGATTTTTTCTAGACAACTTTTATCTCGTAGTTCTTATTCTTTTCGTTCAGGTTGTACGAATTGCAGAATTCACATGGAATTCAAAGAATTCTGCTTTTAAACATGTATTTTATGCAATTTAAGTATTCAAAAACATTTTCTACTTAATTAAATGCGGATGATCTGTAGGTGAATTTAAGTAGTATTTTTTTACGAATGAATAGTACGACTTCAAATTTGATTGAAAAATTGTAAGCAATTATGATATGCGAATTGAAAATATAATTTTAATATATTGAAACTAAATTAAGATGAAACTAATAAAACAATATTATTGAGAGAATCCAAGGAAATATTAATATAAAAATAAGCACTATGTGTATCTGAAGATAATTACAAATAAAATGCTATCAATAATTTAAAGATTCTAAATCTACGACACGTTAGAAGCAGTCAAACCGATTGTAGTTCATATTCATTTACTTAGCTTAAACAAATTTTTGGTGCAAATGAGCTTCATTCATTCAAGAAGAATGACCAGAAAATTAGATTTACATTTACTTTTAAACATAGATTTTAGTGGCTTTTTGTACTATTACTTTAGCTTCCAAACAGTAAGCATTGTTAAAAAGCAGTCATCAAATCGCATAATGTGTTTAGACTTCTTTCGTGTAAATTAAAAGAAAAATACAACGTACCTCAGTCGTATCACACCTAACGAGGCAGTCTAAAAATTTCCCCTTGACAGCGACGAAGACCGGTCTAAAGCGGTTGGCCTGCTTTGAAGGGAGGTGAGGTTCTGATATCGCTTCGGAGATAAGAGCGGTAGGGGGTCCAATTATCCTTGCCAACCACAGCCCATTGCCATGCGTCTCAAGGGAAGATTATATCAGGGGGTGGGGTTGTGGGGTAAAAATATGGGGTTGGGTGAGTCCATTTCATGTCGTATCCTCCAAAAATGCCAGGTTTTAAAGGGGTTAAAAGAAAAAAGTCACCTCGGGATTAAAGAGTTAAGGCGGGGGGATCCTTTAGATTGTTTTGATATATTTTCCGTTCCTTTTTTAAATTAGTTGACAGTGGTTTCGGGCATTTTCAGCTGTTCTTATAGATATTCTAGGCGTGCTGATTTACAGAGATTTTGTTTTTATCACCCATTGACAGAGGACTGAAACCACAATTTCGTTCTTTCAGATCGCCACACCTAAAAGAGAAAATTTTTTCTTTCATTAACCTATTGTAAGTTGTATAACTATTGCAATCGTTTAATACAATAGGTATTTAACGTGGTGAGTAAATTTCATTCGAACTTGTGAATGATTATCTAAAATCGCCTCGACTGATGTTATAACTTTTTTTTCTAGTTTTTTGACATCCTCTAAAAGTAAAATATTTACGTAAAAAACCAGTTTATAGAAAAAAAAGTTGATGCTTTTGCAGCTTTGTGGAAATGATATAATTTATTAAAAAATAAATGTTTTTTGTCTATAAAAGTTAAATATAATCATTTTAGATGAAAAAAGAACATGCGATCTAAGAGAATGTTGCTTTTACTATGAAGGGTTAAGTGTATTTTCCTCTTGTTAGTATTATTTTAGATCAGTTCATACTTCATGAGCATTTCCTTCGACTTTTTTTCCTACTTTTACAGCAATGTTTAACATGCTAAGCTCCCTAATTCCTTAATTAAATCTAAACTACACACTTCCAACCTTATAATTTCACACCTACGAAAAGCACTTCAAAGGAAAATTAATTGCTGGAAGAATTTCACAGACAAACTTCATTCCACCGTTAATCACTGTTTGGTTACTTAAATTTTGAAGACTATTTTTTTAAAGGGAAAAAATCTTTTGTTTACAGACGTCTTACTTGATCCTTCTAGAGTATGCACAAAAATAAGTATTTGAGAACTCTTCACTGCCCTTTGGCTGGAAATCTCTTCTTCACGACGAGAATAAAATTCCGCCATCGAACTTTGTTGCCACTTTAATTCAACGAACTACTTTTCTTGTGCTTCATTAAACCCAGTCGAAAACTGAGTTACGGCTTAAAATTTTAATCTCTCCAAAGTTAAGTATTTTATATTTGACCGAGCTTGCTGATCGCCAAGAGTTTCTTGAGGGAAAGTTTGAAAGCGCTTTCTTGCCTTCGAAGAAAAGGCTTCATTCCGTCCAAGATTTTTGAATCATAAAGGTGTGAAAAGCTTTCTGTTTTATTCTGGAAAATAAGCGACGTCATCTTTCCAAAGCCATGACGCAATATAAAAGATTAAATCAAGCGTTGACACCTTCAATGTTCGAATTCTTCAAGTCCTTCAGCTTATCATAATTCTTAACAGCATTGGCGCGAAAGTTCCTTTCCTTCTCTATTGAAGTTAACGTGAATTTTCATTGATATGTTGTATTTACCTGAGGCCATCGCTTTTGGAATTTCTGCTAACAATGAGATAAAGCTTGTGTAATAAAAATAACTTCATGATAACAGCTAATGACATTTTCTGATACATCTAAGTCACATAAGGCATTTTATTCGTTTTACGTCTCAGTTGGTCATAGTTAAAAGAAATGAAGGAATAAATATTTTTGAAGCGAAGAATAATGATCCTCCTTCCTATCTTATTCCAATAACAAAGTTTATATTATTATAACAAACTTTCTGGTTGTATTATTTCATAACAACTGCAGCATTTTCATTTCCTTAAAGACTATTTCAGATATAGTAGAAGTTTTTCCTGTAGCAAGAAAAAAAGAATATTTTTTTTATCATATATTGAATAAAATACAACAGGAAAGAGATGCAAATTTATGTGAACGAGTTCATATAAATTCAATACTTTATAGAATTTTCAACTTCAAAACATCAACTATTTCTATGCATTTTACTGCTGCAAATGATTTGCTTCGATATAAGCTTTTGTTTTTAAAACTTATTTTAAACCACGATTTTAAAATCTTTGTATTTTATTCCAAAATGTCCTTTCTAAAACAAACCACAATAATTACTTTCTATAAATTCAAAGAGATCATGCTTACCGTCTCATTGATGAACAAAATATTTTCTGGGAAATTTCTAAATACTTGCTTTCAGCCTCAGGTACATATTGGCAAATTTCTTTTTCCATAAGAACTATTCTGGAAAATGTTCTCTTTCATAATCATTAAACTTAATGATCTTCTGTTATTTCTGTGGAACAAAACATCAATGGACTAAGCCAAGCAGTATGCATAAAATAGGAATGTTCAAGAAAATCCAAAAATAAATTTCCCTTACTAGTAAGAATGCACAGGAATCTTTGTGATAAATATGAAATCTCCGCCTCTTTTATACACAAAGTGAGGCATTATTTAAAACAAATCTTTTGATTTCACTTACTGCATGAATTTGTACTGAAACTTTCTCTAAAGAATAAACTTCGTAAAATGCAATTTTCACATGTACAATGTATATTGATTGAAATGAATTCAAAGCTAGATTTAGATTACACATATTCATTAATACATAATTGCTCTTTGATTGAACTCATGGGAAGATCGGAAATTCTTTAAACTTCATAAATTTCATCTGATGTTTTCTTTTATTAATGTGTTCTTATTATTTTGTTTTAATTGCCTATATATACAAAAGAGCAAATTTTATTATTCCAATGAATACTGTAAGAATAAAGAAAAACAAAGAAGAAAAATTATAGATCAATAAAATCGGTCTGAAAATTCGATAACAGGAACGACAATATTTTATTTTCTTTCGATAATTTCTTTTCATTTTCACCGTGTTTTAATAGCTCAACCTGATTTTCATCAAGCAAAAGCACATTTTAAACTTTTTTGACCAATAGCAGATTTACAAAATGCATAAATGGGTGCATAATATAACATTAGGTGCATAATATTCTATAAACTATTTGGGCCCATGTAGATTTCTGCAGTATTTGACTAAAACAAAAAAAAAGATATCAAAATATAAACTTTCATAAATATCTATGATTTAAGCATTTTTTATTAACATGACTTTCCCTTTTGCTTTTTTCTTCAGTTCACAGCACCATCCCCCCAAAAAATTATATTCTCTGCAGTTTTCAATGAAATTTACAGTTTTTGAAAAGACTTTCATAATCAAGATTCAAAATAAGATGTTTATAAATTAGAAAAAATGTATCTGTCAAATTTGTGAGTTTCTGCAGATTCAATTTTTTTAGAATGAAAGTTCATCTTTAGAATACTGGCTGTTGGGAACCTCAGATGTGTCCTTACAATGGCGACTTTGACGAAGAAACAGCGAGGGCTTTTTCTCGTCTTCCAAGTAACTGGAGCATAATTTCTGTCTTATTCCATTACAAAATTCTATTCTTATTTTATCTTATCAACAATTGATCTACTCATAACAACACATTGAATGGCTGAACAGGACTAGGAGTAAAACTAACAACTAAGGGATTAGAGAAAAATGTGTTTCAAATTTGGGAGAGGTTAAAATACTATTTTAACTTCTACCTAGTTATACCAAATGTAATATTTCTGCTGGTGCATCACATACGCGATGCGTGATCTAAATTGTGTAAAAATTGCAATAAAGTGAAACTTTAGTACCAAATCTCCCTACCACACCAGGAGAGACTGAATAGGGCAAGGAAGTAAAACGATCATCTAGGTAATTAGAGTGGAGAAAGAGTAGTTCATTGTGAGGAGGTAAATCTTAACCGTTTACTTTTATGTTAGTTGTAGTAGCTGGTAAATAAGAGTAAATTTCCTCATAATACAGCATCTGGACCTCCCGTTGCCCAACGGTTAAATTACTGCATAAAAAGTGCTGATTAGTACATTGTAGAAGCTCATAGTTTACAGGAAGAAGAATAATTGGTCAGATGTCAGAGCATTTTGTTTTCCTACCACGAAATCGGAGGATAAGAGTTTAATTTGATATCAAAAAATTTGTTTGAACCTGGAGATTATTGCTTGAATATAAAATTAAACCTTTATTTACGAATTAACTTACCAGCAACTTTTCAATTTTATTTTGGCATCATTAAATACTGTTAATGCAGAATAACCCCAGGAAAGATGAAAAATCTTTTTTTAATTAAATAAAATAATTTAATTAATTTGATTAATAATTGAAAAATTTAATTTTTGTCTTCATCTGCCTTCCACTGCGAGCTGTCGGAACTACATTCCTCGTGTTCATGTGAATACTATCAGGAAAAACGGTCGAATTACGAAAATATCAACGTGATTCAATAGTACTTTTAAGTGTCGCCGGGAAATAAATGGCAATTCTTTAATGGCAAAAAAGTAATTCTTGTATAAAAATGAATAAAAATATCACTCAAATTTCATAAATTATTAAAACACATTCATATTGAATGAAGCATTTTCTTCGTGGCGTTTTTTTATTCTTTGAGCAGAACTAATTCATAATTCCTGATCTTTCTATTTAATCAACAAAAGACCATGTTACATCTGTAATGCCTAACGCAGCCATTTAAAACTTGTAAAGAGAATGGGTATGTGATAACAGAAGGGGCCTATCATCTATGAAAAGAAAGCAAAACAAAAAATGACAAATACTATTATTGAAATCCAATAAAGAAAAATTATATTTTGTAAGTACACAAATAAAATACAACCCTTAAAAGCGGATAAAATGATGAACTTACACCGCAGCGAACCCCCGAACTCGGAGCCAGAGCGGCTCCCTGTCGGTTGGGTGGGTATGTCTGAAACTTTATTCAAAAGAACAAAGAACAAAAAAACTTAGATATTTTAACAAGCATATATTTAGATATTTTAACTTAGATATTTATTTTACTTAGATATTTTAGCAAGCATCGCAAAGAAAACAGAATATTAATACAATGAAAACTGAAAAACAAAAAAATGTAAAAAGGGTAATGCATGACTATCCAAAAGAACATTCCATAATAGTTGTTTTGACGATGAAAAACATTAAAAGTCCAAGAGTTCATAAACATTTATAAAGGATGAATACAAAATAACATTTCATAAAAATTTTCCAACGAACAATAATAATAGTCCATGGAGCAAAACAGTTCCAAAAATAGTCCATTACCTTACCTTGGCTAAAGTAATATTTTTATCTGGAACAGTTTTCAGTAGTCGAATGTATTTTTTCTAATGATTTTGACCTTTTCCAGGTAAGATGGACATTGATGATCAAATGCAGAATGGTATGTGGGATATCTGGTGTGAAATTTCGAGTTATTGTCACGACAGTTGATACATCGAAGGATACATTGAGTCATGTGTTCCTTCATAAAATCCACAATAAACTTTGATCTTTGAGCACTTTGAAGTTGTGAGATTCAACGCTTGGCAGTGAGCGCAACGTCGAATATTTAAAAATTCCTGAACTTTGTGCATATATACCCCAGTCGATAGACAAAGCTATAAAAAAGTAAAATAAATAACTACATAAAGATAAGAGCATGAATTCCCCGTTATTTATAGTTCCTACAATATTTTAAACCAGGTGGTAGTTCTATTTCTTCTGTAGATAAAGGAACAGTTGTTTACTCATTCTTCGACATGATTCGATTTCTGTCTCGACCTGAATAGAAGAAACAACCAATCAGACAGACTTGGACTCAATCAAATCTTCTATCATGAGCATTACCCACTAAGCCTTGAAGCTAATGGAGGGAAACTATTTCCGCTCTTCTGATCCATTTTTCTTGTTGGTTCTAAAAGCGAAGAAAGGACCAAAAATAAAAACACAGTGGGAAAAGCTGTTATTTTGTGAAACGGAAGAGAAGGCACGATGAGGAATTTGCTGAGTCTTATCTGTGCGAGTACTTTGAATTAACAGGTGTTAAATAAACAGCTCAGAAGTTCTTTACAAGACCTCATCGAAATCCTCATTGTTTGTACTTTTGTAAGTTTAAATTTCTCCTGTCAATATAATATATAGTAAAGAAAACTGAAGCAAATTAAAGCCATTCCATTTTATACTGAAAACAGTTGTTTTTTGTGAAAGGGAAGAATATAACCGAAAAGTTTGAAAACCTTCCGATTTAAAATTTAAGCACTGTGTTTCCAGACTAAAACTTACCCTCCATGATTCGGATTTTATAAAATTAAATGATTCTAAAAAATGAAATATTTGGTGCTCTCCTAACAAATTTCTTAGGTGTGCTTTATTTTTCTTTCTTAAGAAAATACATTTTTGGAATTCAAATTATGCTTGAAATGCATCATTATCTTAGTTAAACGTGCTTTCATAAGGAATTATTTCGTATATTGTACTCATAAAAAGAAATGAGCATGCAAATTTATTAAGTTGCTTTGTGGTATTTCTCACGTAAGCAAATATTATACTTCCATTTTTTCTCACGAATTAACATATTTTAGTTTGTATTAATGCAGCAGAATTTGTAATTCAGTTTCACGAGTAAACAGCTTCATAGAATTATATATGGCTATCAGTGATAAAGAATATAAAAAAATATTTTTGGAATATAAGATTAATATATTGATATCGCTTTCAACAGAAATCTTAAGTTTTTGGATAACAAATAGTCGAAAAAATCTCGTTCTACAACTGAGAAACCACTCTTCAAATTCTAGAAAGCAAAAAATTCCAATTTCTATAAAAAGAAAAATGGAAACAGCAAGAAAATAGAATAATATATCCTTCCAAAACTATAAAACGTGCCAAATCCTAACTTTTCTTTATTTTTTTTCTAGAAAGTACATATCTAGAGCTTTTGAATACAAAGAAGTGTTTAAAACTGAATGTACTGGTAACTTTACGGTGCAATGTTCTGTGAGAGTTCCAATTTTACACCCAATGTTTCCAATGCATTTGATGAGTCCTGAAGTTCTTCCATTATCGCTTTGAAGAAATACAAATTGTATTACCAATCTAATACAAATCCGGGAAATATTATAGGCATTTACATGGAAAGAAAGAAATATAATAAAACATCTGGTGGAACCATTTTGTATAATATGAACGTAGCTTATCTTCATTGGAAATTCCAAATCCATAAAACAGTTTGAAAGCATTTTAGAACCCATAAAGTTTCATGTATGATAAATAAAAATGGTGGCTCACAAAAAATAACTTTTCAATACATTTAATCACCTAAACAAATTAATAATTTGACATAAGTAACATTAGTCATCTGGCTCAAAACTGCACTCCGTAAAATCTAGGATAAAAAAAAAGAATTCTTTTATTGAGTCTTATCTTGAGTGTACTCATAAAGTCATTATTTTGTTTCGAAAACGCGCGGTAATAAGTTCTTTTCACATATAAAACTAATTGTTTTGTGATTCATAAAATAAATATCTTTTAGTATGTTAAGTAAGAAAAATGCAATAAACTTATCAGAAACATTTTCATCAGGAAAGCTAGTTTAAAAGTATGACTTTAAAATTAACTGCTGTTTGAGCTCTCAGACATTGTAACTCATTAGGTTTATATAAAAAGAAAATACTTCAACTTTTACAGTGTGTAGTCGCGCAATGCCATCTAGTTAAGTGTATAAACTTATTATTTTCCTATTAAATTTTTGTTATTTATTTACGTTTAGTTAAGTCTTTTATCTTAAAATTTGATTTAATGTAAATAAACAATTTTATTTTATCACATATAGATTCTGTACTCTTGATTGAAACAGTTAATTACATTTCTACAGGTTGAAAAATGATAAATTGTTTTTTAAATTTTTCTTCAAATTTTATTCAGTAAAATCATCTAATAATAGTCTCAATTTTGAAACAATTATTCCAATATTTATCCAAGATACATGAAAACATTAATGCAAATAATTATCTGAAACTAATAATTCTCTTTGGAATCACAGCTAAAAAATGTATAAATAATTAAATAAACCCCTTTTATGTGAATATAAATTTTTCTAAATGATTTAAGTTTTATCGGGAGTTGAATTATTTCTTCAATTTCCTTTAATTATTTTTAGCGAAAAATTAAATTACTTTAAAAGCAGTTTTCAAATTCATATAAGTTTCAGTTTAAATAAATGTGTACCATTTAGTCCAAAAGCTTGTTTCATTACATTATTATACATAGTATATTACAAATTATAACACTATTTATAACATTTAACATCTACGAATGTGGTTCGTCGATTTACAACAATTAATGAGAGGCTACTAATTATGGACATAATTTTCAACGCATGGTTGACATTTTAATTTCAGATAGTGTCAGAAGATTTTACAAAATTTAAAAAAGGAAAAGCATATTTACTCAAAGTATATAATTGCTCTAATTTGTGTAAAAAATATTCCCGCAACCATGTCAAGTACCCGTTATAGAAAAGGTGATGTAAAATAGCATAGCTATTTACTACATTCATTCAAAAGGAACAATTAAAACAATTTTAGATCTCTTTGAATTTCCAATGTAGTATGATTCATTTTTACCTAAATGTTTCATAAATTATGGAAATTTCATTTACTGATGTTTAAGTTTAAACAGGAATACTATCAGGTAGATAAAGCAGAG
>BGPR01001355.1:156696-174489 GCA_013235015.1 Araneus ventricosus | reverse complement strand
TTTCCAATGTAATATGATTCATTTTTACCTAAATAGTTCATGCTTTATGGAAATTTCATTTTCTGTTGTTTAATTTTAAACAGGAATATTATCAGGTGGATAAAGCACAGTCATCTTCATATCCATGGTAACAAACATTGTTCCATATTTAATTAAACCAGACATATAAAGAATAAAATTTCATTAAGTTCTGATATGCATGCTTACTACACCATACCGTTATCTTCATATAATGCGCTTATATATAATCCACAAAGTTCGTCATATTGTTCGTTGAAATCCCTAAGGTGATAGCCCCAGGTATATACGCCATAACAATGAAAACCCACCTTAACTTCCCTCTGGATGGTAGGAAACTTTCGGGACAAAGGTGTTAGGAGTTGTGATAAGGTTAGGAACTCGGAAAATTGGAATATTGAAGGTACTAACGCTTGATTTAGTCTTTTATATGACTCAATCGTTTTGGAAAGTTGGCGTAGCTTATTTTCTGGCATAAACTTTTAGCTTTCCGCACTTCCATGAGTCGAAATCCTTGAAGGAATGAAGTCTTTTATTCGAAATCATGAAAGATCTCCGAAACTTTTCAAGAAACTCTTCTCGATTAACATGTTCGGTCAAATATAAAGCACTCAACTTTGGAGAGATTAATATTTTAAGCCGTAACTCAATTTTCGACTACGTTTAATGAAGCAGACGAAAAATAGTTCAGTGAAGTATAGTGGCAACTAGGTTCGATGAAGCTTTTTCCCTCTGAAGTGTGATGAACATTTTTCGAATCGCGATTTTGTACGTTTAGAAGGATTAGACAAGTCAGTCACTGAAGAGAAGAATGTGTTTTTGTTTTTCAAAAAATGTTGTTTATAAATTTGAATAAAGAAAGTGTTGCTTGCGGCGAAATAAAGTTTTGCCCCTTAAAATCTTCTAGCAATTAAAATTTCTTTGAAGTGCTTTTAAGTAGGTGTAAGATTAAAGATGTTAGTAGTTTGTTGTTTAATTATAATTAAGGAGCTTATAGACTTATTAATAAGCTACTCTGGCATAAAGAATAATTTACTTTCATAGAATATATTTATCAAAAATAATACCAAAAAGAGAAAAATGTGTTACATATTTTTCGTTAAACTTTCAGATAAGCACTCTGAACAAATTCATATTTTTCATTATTCGGGTTAAGAATATTAACTGAAAGCTTAAATATTCACACATAAAATGTCCATGAATTAAAATTATAAGTTTGAACTAAATTTATCATATCCAAATTATTTAATGGAATAAATAATCAATATCAAACAGTTGTTTTTAGTTCATAAATTGTTCAGTATTTACTATTAACTTTCTTTTCTCTACTGTTTCCGAAATATACAGACACTTGTATTTATATTTTATAAACAAAAATGCAGCCATTATCTTTAGATTTGATGTATTCTGTATTTCTCATTAAATTCAATTAACAATATTTTACAATTGAAGAGCAAATTATGTTTGACTTATTTCTTTCAATTCATGAAATTTCTTTAATTTTCTTATACAAATATTTTTTCTGACGTAAATCATTCTAGCAGATATTAAAAATTTATTTCAATATTTCCACGAGTTTTATATAAAGAGTTATTTTATGGAAAATCAGTTCCCACGATATTTTTCTCAATATTTCTTGCTATACTTTTACTAAATTATTTTTATAATTATGATTAAATTATCTGTAGAAATACATAAAGAGATTTCGTCGTTAAATAAGTGCAATTGTTGGCGTTAAAATATTCTAATGAAGATTTCGCCTATTATTACAGATTCATTGTTTTTATAATCTGTTTTAACAACAAATCAAAACAATTAAAACTATTTTTATTTTGAAATAAAACGACTGACATTTTAACTCAGTCAGGAAAGTTGCTCTTTAAAATATTCTTGTAAGAAATTGTTCTTTGTTTATAATTAAGTTTTTACATTGTTAAAATGTATGAAATGCCTAATCAGAAATACTTATTCTTAATTATCGTGTACAAAGCGGAAACTATATTGTATATTATTATATACGTAAAAAGATTATTATTGCCAATTCTTGGACTTTTCCCATGCAATCGAGCGTTTTTTCCCTCTGCAAATATAATACTTTAAATACTAGGGTTATCAATTTAACTCAAAATAATGTTTCGCCACCAGCATTTGAAAAGAATTCCTCAATCGTAGCATTTTATATTGATTTGTGAAATTCAGCTTCATCTATAACATAGATTTCGTCTGAAATAATTTTAAAAATTTGTAAACATTTCTATTGGTTTTAAACTAATTGTCTGTACTGTAATTGATTTCTAATCAAAAATGTCCAAGAAGAGATATTTTACTGTTTACTGTGGTGGCTATATAATGTGTACTTAATTTTACAGTCGTCGAAAAAAGTATAAAGTTGGACGAAAAATCGCCATATATGGAAAAGTGCAGCAATTTCAAACTATGCAAATTTTTTACGACTTAACCTAAGGCTATCGAATAATGTCCGAAATATATTTATAAAAATCCTGCTATTTTATAAATTATGTAAAAATGATCAAACTCAGCGGACGGCAGCTTGGAAAAAAGTATAAAGTCGTCTGCTGATTGCATCATCTAAAAGAATAAATAGGCTGAGAAAGCGTTTATCTCCCATTCTAGAAACAAATACAACTTTTGTGGATACAGAATTCATTTATTCTTGTATATTTTAATGTCATTCCGAGATGATGATACTTATCAGAAACTGAACAAGGCAAAATACTAGCTTTTAAAGATGCTGGTTGGTTACAGTGATGCTGAAATTGCATAAAAATTGGCAGATCGAAGGCTGTAGTTAACAAATTTCTCAATAATCCTGGTAGCTATGGCACAAAACTGCCAACAGAATGAAAAAAGGTTAATTCTTTAAGGCAAGAGAGGCAGATTCAGAGCCTCGCCTGCAAACAAAAATGCTTTCCTCAGAAATTAAAGATGAGATGCAGTTGCCTTGTACCAGTTAAAAAATACGGAATGCACAGGATAGAAATACTAATGTTATATACAAGAAATTGAAGGGAAAACCTTCACGATGTAAGCGGTGTATTGATTCATGCTGAAATTTTCAACGGAAACATCTAACGGCTGGCAACGACTGGAATGACGTGGTGTTTTCGAACGGAAAAAGTTTCATTTAGATGGACCAAACGGATTTAAGGTTCATGCCTGAAGAAAAACGTCTTTTCTTTAAATCTGTCATGGTTTGGGCCGTGTTTGCAGCCGGTGGTGGAACTGAAATAGTTTTAGTCGAAAATAAAATGAATTCAGCGTTGTATCAGGACATACTTCCAGATAGTTTGTTGCCGGTTACTCCTCTGATTATATCAGGAGATTTGACATTTCAACAAATCAATGCATCAGATGCATATTCCGTGCTCTGCAAAATCCTATATGAAGGCGAATGAGGTAAAAACTTTTCAATGGCCATCTCGGAGTCCCGACCGGAATCTAATGGAATACCTTTGGGGCATTCCGGCTCAAGATGTCTACATGAATGGGCGACAGTACATAAGCAAGTCTGATCTAAAAACCGCAATTAAAAATTTCTAGAACAACACTGACCAGGACACCTTCGAAGCTTTGTTTCTATGAACCGACGATTAATGCAGGCAATAGAAAAAAGAGGTTCCCACATCACTTACGAAATATTAAATCATATCGACTCTAGACCTTTTAAAACTTCAACTGTAGTATGGTAATTTTTCAATTTCTTATAAAATTTCACAAAATGTAACTAAATTTAAATGTGTTTTGGCTGTGTCTTCCTTTTATCATGAAATATCCTTGCATTTCATAAAAAAGCATTTCCTAAAAATATGATGTATTTCTAGTCTTATTTCTTCTAATTTTACAACTTTATACTTTTTCCATGACTATGTAATTTTACAAGATTGTCTGCAGATGCCATTTGCATATCATTTTGGAGTATTGGGCCGGCCAATTTAATTTAAGGTGTAGCATTCAAAAAATGCAAATATACAATGTTTAAGTGTAGAAATCGTGAGTCACACTACCCGTCAATAAAGAGGCTAAAGTAATTGACATTACTTATTGCATTGACAAGTCTTATGCATTTTACGTCAATGTAAACTCATTTAATTTAATTTTAGAATCCAACGACGTTCTTGCAGAAGAAAAATGGACCCGAATTAACAAAGTAGACTAAGACAACTTGCAACGTGACCTTACTGGTCATGCGTGTGGTCCGGGTTATGAGAGAATGAGAGTCGGATCTGTACATAAACAATTTATTGGCATACAACACAGTAATTCTTGGCAACACGCGACATAAAACAAAATAAAAAAATAATACACAGTTTCACATGAAGTCACCACATTCCTTTAGACTGCTGTTACTGGCAAACAAACATCAGACGGCAGCAACACTCGGAGCAGGTAGGCTGGGGGTCCACCGGCTAGATGTGCACTATCTCTCGGGAGTCAACCCGCGTTCTGTTCAACCTCCCAAGGATGCTCCGGTGACGACACTCTGACCACTTGAGCTCTTACCCGCTCTTTTATATTCGACCATTATGTCACACCACTTTGCTTCATTTTATTTTACCTGTAGCTCACTTCCCGAGCGGCACTTCACACTTCGACAAACAAACTCAACTTCCGTTTGAAGCCCGAGGTCACCTAATCCACAGGAGTGACACCAGGACATCGTGGTGGCTCGTTACGAGATCGCGATCAATCCCCCCAAAGCATCCGAAAATAGCGTGGTCCGTTACAAACGTGCAGTTTGATTGAGCCACACATAAACAACCCTTTAATTCATTAATGTATATAAAAAGCGAGGGATTGAAGCAACGCTCTCACGTGCTTTGGTTTGGCTACGTTCCAAACAGACTCGGGCGATCTGTCTACGCATATAAATAAAAACGCCCCTTTGCTCTGCGTCATTAACGAAAGCACAAATCCGATTTCTGGCGTCAAAGAACTCAGAGAGTTTTTTTTATTCATGCTAGATTGGAATAAATTTCAATAAAATGACTGTCACCTGTTTCATTTCTTTTTGCCTCGGTAAAGTTATTTATGAGAACGAAAGTTCGTGGCAATTGATTCATGGCGTTTTCCATATATAAATTGAGCCGAGTTAACAGTTTTATTTCTTTTTTATTACTTTCTTTCAGTATTTATTTATTTTGTATTTGCTAATGCATTTTTTTTCTGTTAGTGGATTTTGCCTTATTTTTACTCGGACGAAACGGAATTAGTTGTTAAAAGTAAGGTTAATTGATTCATCAATTCATTTTTTCATGTTTGTTTTAATCTCTTAAGCACTCTGCCAATGCAAATGCGATTTCCTACTATAACTTTCGTTAGTAAATCTGTGAAAATGGATATGAGATATCTTTGGAGGGTTAAAAGTCCGTCTTAGACGGGCACATATCTTCTAGTGTTGTATATTTCCGGCGAAAAAGCGCCATGACTTCAAAACTCAGCGTAGGAATGAGTAATATTTATATGAGCCCTTTCATTTTTATTACGTGACTCTGACGTCAAGTGAATCGGTTTTATTAGGATGTAAAATTGTCAAATTTTATGATGTCACTCCTCTAAGCAAAATTTAAATTAGAATTTAGTCTAAATGTGTATCACTGTGGCGTGGGTTCCAAGCTTTATATGCTTCCGTTCTAAAGCATTAATTAACAGTCATTATTTAACAACAGAATGTTATCAGTGAAAAGTATACAATAGGGTGGATCGAAAAATCAAAGTTTGGATAAAATAATCGGCATAGGGTGCAAAAGTTGTCTTTTAAGTGTATTAGCATATATGCAAAATTTTTTCAACTTTGTTTAATATCTTCCGGTGCCCCAAAAAACGCTTAAATATTTGCAAAAGAACATTTTTTATGCAAATTTCGAATTAAAAATCAAAAATTAAAAATGTGTTAAAGAAACGATTTTACAGGGAGAAACGTAGAGGAGAGGGCGAAGGAATGATAAAAAATACCAACAAAAATTGGAAAATTATCGTACTGAAAAAATATCGTGTTTGTTCGATATCACATTTTGTAAGTGTACAAATTTCTATAAATGTAAATTTCAAGAAGACATGAACATTTCACTTGCTAAGTGATTGTTTATAAAAGATCGAATATTAGAAAGCAAAATGGTTATTGGAGAAGTGGAAGTAATTGCTAATGAGGAAAAGGAAAAAAGAAAACAGATGGAAGACAAAAGAATAAAACGTAAAATGGTTAAAAATGCTGCTGCTCATGCTCAATCAAAGGAGCTGCTTGAGCTCAACACTATGTCTTCGTCCTTGTATACAGATACGGATGTAATTACCTTGGAATATCAATCATAAAATCGTTTAGATTTCCTTACCTTAGCAATGGAATGTGATCGATACGGAGTTTCAGATAGAACAGCTACTTTATTTGCCACTGCTGTTCTACAAGACATTGGAATTGTACACGAAGGCGAGGCTTCGCATGTGGTAGATCGCAATAAAATTCGTAGACAGCGTAAAAAGCTTTAAAATGAAGTTGCAAAGTCTACTAAGTTAACAGTGTCGTTGTCTCTTTTAACATGATTATATTTCGATGGGAGGAAAGAAAACAAAAAAGTGCTAATTAAGAAGGACACAAGGTACTACCCAAAGACCACGAAAGAGGAGCATTACACTCTTGTAAACGAACCTACCTGTGTATATCGGACATGTTACTGCTGCAACAGGAGGAGCTAAAGCCATAAAAGAAGCAATACTCAATTTTTTGGAACACATAATATGCGATTAAATGGGCTACCAGTAATTGGATGCGATGGAACAAATGTTAATACTGGGCACAAGGGAGATATTATTCGCTTGGTGGAACTTGCCTCAATAGACCATTACAATGGTGAATTTGTTTGCTTCAAACAAATGAGTTACCCCTCCTTCATCTACTAAATTCTTTGGATGGGCAACAGCTGGTCCTAAAGAATTTTATCGACCACTTCGTAAAGCAATCAAAACCTACGAGGAACTACCTGCAGCTCCTTTTTCTTCAATAAATGTGGAGAATATGCCACATAATATAGATAGAATGGTTCTCAGCAATGATCAGCAATATCTATATGATATTTGCCTAGCGATATCACGTGGTGAATGTTATTCTGACCTGGCATTAAGAAAGCCTGGTCCAGTTTTTCACTCAAGGTGGCTAACAATTGCAGGTAGAATTTTAAGGTTGTATGTGGTCACAGAAAAACTATCTGACAATCTTATTATTCTTGCAACATATATTATGAAGGTATATGCAACCTGTATGGTTCCATGTCAAGACAAATCCCTCCATAACAGAAGGAGCGCTGCATATTTGGAGACTTATTTCATTTTTTAGATATTTGGAACCCAATTTAAGAAATATAGTACACACTTTTATTCAACGAAATAGCTTCTTTTGTCATCCAGAAAATTTGCTATTGTCAATTCTCACAAATAACAGAGAGAATATAAGGTCTTTAGCACTACGAAAACTAATTTGTGCTAGATATGAAAACAGAGGATTATCAGAATAAGAATTTTTCAAGTACCAAAAATAGACTTTAAAGCAAAGGATCTTTTTGCACTTATTAACTGGCAATGAGTTGGACATTTGAACCACCTCTTTTGATGAATGTGCCATTTAAATAAATAGAGAACATGGTAAAAGTTAGACAGAGGAATGGTCAAAATATCCATGCCATACCCAAGCTGTAGAAAGGTGTTTTCTCATAGTGTTTGAAGTGTCGGAAAGTGTATATGGAGAAGAGAAGAGACACGGCTTCATATTGAATAGGATACAATCAAGAAGTCTTATCAAGCATTATAATACAAAAAGGATTACATCCTTTAGAAATATGTAAATCTTCAAATTAATAGAATTAAAAAATCTATGATTAAGTTCACTTTTTATAAGTTTTGTGATTTATTGCTTTGACTATTAAATTTATACTTCATGTATTATTATAAAATTATAATTATTTATAAGTTTACACTTTAATACTTGAATAATCTGCCAATTTTTCAAATATTTTTCATTAATTCACAATTTTTAATAGATATTTGCAAAAATGTCAATTTTTATCTTTTTGGGGGGCTTTCAGGTCACCAGAAGATATGAATGAACTTTAATAATAATAAAAAAACGCATAAATTTCCCCCCAAAACTGGAAGATATGAATGGATTTCAATAAAAAAATATATGCAAACTAATATACCTAAGACACAACTTTTCCACCCCATGCCAAAAATAATTTCAACAAAACAAAAAAAAATTGTAAATTTTCATAAAAAATTCAATTTTTAACTATTTTTGAGGCGCTTGGGGCACCGGAAGATATGAATGAATTTCAATAAAAAAAATTATATAAACTAATATACTTAAGACACAACTTTCCCGCCCCATGCCAAAAAGAATTTCAAAAAAAAAATTTTTTCCTATACTTTTCGATCCACCCTAGTATACAATTACTTCCGTTGAAAAAAAATCTGAAAGAAAACTAAAAAGATTGTTTTATGGAAAATTAATTCACTTATTTACATGCACAAATACTGGAAAAAATGTAGGTAAAATTTTGTAGCCTGAAGCATATCAATTATTAATAGAACAAGTTCAATTAACATTTTACAAATTTTTTTATCTTGAGAAAAATGCCAACATTTTTTCGCAAAAGACGTACAGCGGATATATTTTATGTTATTATCCAAAATTTTAGATAATAACAAAAAATGAGTAGGGGGAATTGGGTAGATTGATGTGCGTGGATATTGATTCCATAACTTTTGATGATTTGAATAGCTCAAGATGTTCACATCCCCTCATATATATGCCACCGTAAACCTTAGCACGCGGTATATTTTTCGTCTATGTTTAGTCAAAAGCTAATTTACAAATGAATCGAATTACTAATCTTCTCGTCTAAGTGAATTTTTCTCTAGGTATGTGTTGTGAGATTTTTTTTAACTAGTTACGTTCTTCTGCCAGAGAATCCTCTCCAAAAGTAGGAAAAAGCATTTTTTCTGAAGTATATTAAGTTTTGAGGTTGTTTAGCGTTGTTTTTGCATGACCACTTGTTTAAAGTAAAAAAGGCTCTTGGGGCAGATTGATACAATTGATCCGTGGCATAATGATACGCGTCTTCTGTGTGTATCAATGTGCCTTAACAGCAACTACTTTGCAAAATCGTTTTCAGAAATGTAGAAAAACGTAAAAATGAACTATCTAAGACGAACACGCAATTAAGGACTTGTTTAAACCAAGAAAATGGTTTGAATTTCATTGTAGAAATGAAAAATATTTTTTACGAATTTATTAAATTTGGAGAGAAAAATTGTACAGAAACTTAATAAATATAATAAAATAAATATAAATATCGAAAATATAAGTTTTTTTCATTTTCAGATGGTGTGAAAATTATTTTTGTGCTATATTATTTTCGTAAGTCATCAAGGAAGAAAGCTAAAAACTTACCTTAATTTTTAATTAATTATATTTTCGAAAAACTGCTTCGAGATACCCATTCCCTCCTTTCAAAGTATTTTTACACACATGCATTCTCCTTTATTATTTATAGAGATAAAATATTTCCTGAGGTATTATTCTTCATTTTTCCAGTCTCATTAAAAATGTTGAATTTTGATTAAAATAAAAGTTTGTTACTTTGTTAAACTTTTAAACCTTGATTTGGAATACAAGTTTAATATAAGTTTATTGATAAGACAAATTTTCTTTTGATACAACACTTATTAACCATCATTATTTTCGATATTTCCGTGTGTATCAGTGTATCCCTAGTATGTGGCAGATCGATACAAATCGAATTTTAGGAAAAAAGTGTAATAAATATTTTATTATGCCATTTATGACCAAAACTGACTGAAATCCAATAATAACTTAACAGATGTATAAATATAGTACATTAGTTATAATTATTACCGTTGGTAAAATCGTCTTTTAGCTTTCCAAAATAACGTGTAGCAATGTCCCCGCATTCCCCCTACTGGAGGAAAAGAGAGAGAGAGTATATTAAAACAAATAAAATTATATAAAAGTGAATAGAATTTCAGAAAGGATCAGTGAAATAATAATTTTTAAAACGTTTTCTAACGTTACTCTGTTTAATAAAAAATAATTTGTTAAAACTATATACTTTGCTGTTTTCCATCGGATTATAGAAACTATATATTGAGATTCATAGGCAAAGAAAACCCCAACATAAACCTCGTTAAATTATCTAAATACGAACCATCTTCAAATCAAACCATCTAAATAAAATACATAGAACATTTAAATATAATATAGGGTGAACAAATTTTTATTCAAGGACCATTAAGGGTAAGCAGGTATAAATCAAGGCTCAAAAGAAGATTATCGAGTCTCAAATTTACAGGCAAAAACCATTGGAATATTCGCTCATCTTTTATTTTTTCTTCAAGTTAATGCAAATAAACATCTAATAATTGAAAATAAAACACAAATTTGTATATAAACAATACATATTTTTAAACATTCATATGCCTATAAAATATTTTTATTGACATAAGAATTAACTAAACTATTCTATACATTAGGTAGTGTATACACAGTGTATTAAGGATTAGCATGTCATAAACTCAATTTTAAAAAATTAATTCATGATTTAACAAAATGAATCTTGAAATTATTATATTTAACGCATTTCACTAGAAAATATTATAAAAAAAACCTTAGAGTAAAAATCAGAAAACGCTCTTTTTAATGATAGTTGATAGATTTTTATGTATCAGACATTAATATGCAATTAAGTTTAAAAACTCGTTTTGTTAATTTGGTTTAATTTTCCAGGTGTATTTTTCTCTAAATAATATTTTGGATTACTTACTACCTAATATATTTGAAAGGTATTAGTTTTATGAGATATATATTTTAGGTACCATAAAATATATAGCTTCAAACGAGAAAATAAACTTATGAAATTTGCTGGATGAAATTGCTGCAGCAATCTGAAAAACTACATGGATAAACTGAAGATATGACTCAATAAGCGAAAACTTTTAAAAATTTTAAACATGAGTTTATTTTAAAATTAATTGACTGATATTAGTAATCTCATCATGTTAAAATTTTATTAATGTTTGTTAGGAATATATTACTTTAGAATTATCTTTCTTTAAACACGTGCAAAACTTTACTCTTGTAACAATGGATCTAGACTGTTTTATGGATTCGAAGTTCCCAATGAGGATAAACTGCATTCATATTATCCAAAATAATCCAGCCAGTTGTTCTGTTGTATTTTCTTTCCACAAAAACAGCCGTAATGTTCCCTGGTTCCATAGGAATCTAGTAGCACATTTTATATTCTTTCACACAACACTAGGAATGCTTTAGAAAGCAGAAACTGCATGTTTGAAAGTTTGCACTCTTAACATACCAGTACATCGAATTTTATAACTCTTGAAATTCGTTTTTCAGAAGCTCCAGACGGAAATTTCTTGAAAAACAATGATGTTAAGTTATAAATTGGCGCGTTTTATTGTTTTCGGAGCAGATATGTTCCGACTTTCTTTCAACAGCTACTTTTGAAGCTATAAAATTCAGGAACCTATAAAATGATAGTTGTTAGTATTGCGCAAAAAGTTTTATCTACGAAAGGTACTTATCACCTTCCTCTATATTTTATGAATATTTCTTTTACAATTTTTAAGGAAACAGAGTGTGCAGAATTAGCTTTTTCTGTGTAAAAATAGCATCCTTATGTATACATAAAATCTTTCAAATACATAAAAATATCCTTGCCATTAAAATCGAAACAGTAATTAAATAAGTTTAGGTGAACCTTAAATAATTTTTTTCAGTTTTCCCTCGCAAACATAGATATGATTTGAAAATTTCTTTATCCATTGCCGTTTGCAAAATATATTTCTTAGCAACTACAATTTGTTTAAAAATACTCAGAAATTCCCTTAAAGCCAGAAATCATCTTTTTAGAGATTCAGACGAGACCAATATACTATACGATAAAAATTCAGAAAACAGTCTAGAGAGATACATTTGGTAGAAACTTTCTATAGAGAGAAAACGATCCCGACGATTATTATGCAAATTTTCGTACCCCATAGAGTTGTTATGTGATGTTTAGATTATTTTAAATGCTTAGGAAATGATTTTTAATACTGAAACTGAACGCAACACTCTGAACGAAAAATTACACATTTAAATTATCGTATAAAGCTATAGTGAGGAAAGCAGAACAGACAGATAAATCCTAGAAACATTCTATTGAAGAAAAAAATTGAATGTAATGATATATATTTCTCAGCTGGACACGGCTGCAAAATATTTCTGTTTAAACTGCAAAATAAGATTTTTTTAAGTCCTTAATAGCAAAACTTTGAAATTTATTTGAAAGCTGTTTCAAAAATTGCCTTTCTATCCAGAAAATGTTTTAAAATTAGGAATTCATTTTATGAATGAAAAATGTTTATTTCGTTTCAGAAATTTGTGTATGTTTTAAGAAAAGTTCAGAAAACTGTTATCTAAGCATAAAACATATTATGTGTAATGTAAATGGATGAGGAAAAAAGGTTTAATTCTTATTTAGTTGAGAAACGCTAGGAAAAAAAACTTTTATTGTAGTTATTGTTTTCATTTATCCAATATCCTTAAAAGTTCTTTTCGAAAAATTACATAGTTATGATAATGATATTCTTCATGATCTAATAAGCATATATATCTATATTTAGTTAAATATTTCAATTAATCAAAACGTGTTATATTTTAAATACATACAAATAATAAATATTAATCTAGAAATTAAAATTAAATCAAATTACAATATGAATAATAATATAAATGAAATACAAAAGATAGTTGATTAACGACTATTACACTATGAAAAAGGACAACCTAGAAATGGAATTCCAACAATCAAATGCTTATCAGCCTTGGGAACTGATATGTCGCATTAATCTAGATTTGTAGCGCCAACACTCTGCTAAAGCCAATTGTTGGAAAGACGAAAAAATAGTGGAAGAAATCCCCATAATCTTTCAAGATTAGAAGCTAGAAAGTATATAACTTATAACATGCCAATTCAATAATAATTATTGTTAGGACTTGAGCATTATCCTAAAGACAGTTCCGTATTTAAAATGAAAATATTATTTCTAAATTAAGCTTTTAATACTATAATAAAACACTATAAAATATTAAATATAAATTAAATTTAACATTTATAATAATATACATATTTTTTGAAAATGTACATAAAAATAAAAAAATGAATATACGATACAATCTTATTCTTAATAAAGTGGCGCCATCTACCTATGAAGTGATTTACTATTATATTTGTTAATTCCATTATATATGATCTCATCAAAAGTAAATCTAAAAGACTTTTAATTTAATGGTGTTAAATATTTCTTATTAACATAAACATACATGAAATTTATAGGGTACCCATTTCTCATAGCACTTTCAAGAAATGTATCAATATCAGACTGATGCACACGCACACACACACACACATATATATATATTGCTAAGGTAAAAAGAAAATAATTTAGATGAGAAATATGTTTGCCAGAACAAACTGCTTTAAAAAAAGAGAATTTTCTTGTTTTGCCATTTAAAAAACATAAAGAAATGAAATAAAATAACTAAATAATATGTTAATGATTTCGGTAGGTAATATGATAATTTAGTTTTTAAAAGTGAAGATTTTACTAAACAATAGTTAATTACTACTCAATAGATTACTTAAGAAAGACGTCAAATTGAGGTTTAATTTCCCAGATATGAGATTATTAGTACAAAAAGAATGAGTCTAGTGCGTGAGTTTAATATTTTTGTTTAGAGATCCCGAGTTAAAATACCAAACCCAATGTGCATATGCAGGAATTTTGAAAATAAAATGAAGTAACGTTCGAAAGAACTCATGTTAGTGAGTTGTTAGTGTTTAGAGACTGGGTTGCTCCATCGAGCCTTATCACGGTTTGTAGGAGCGAAGCAACGCTCGTTGTTCTGAACCAAATTCAAAATGACTTTCAAATAGCTTTCAAACAGGACTTTATCTAAGAAGTCAATGAATCATTCAATCCAAACATATGCACCGAGAAATTTTCTATTAATTGCTCTGCTTCAACTCTTCCATTCCTAGAATGTTAAATGGATTCATGTATAAACGTTTCAAACGTATTCATGCAACAGCATTTTACTAATATATACGCTGAACTTGTGATTCAACCGTACCTCTTCGACAAAAGGAAAATTACCCGACTCCAAACTTAACAATGGTGCAAATTCCCTTGCATTAATAGCAGCATTTATGCCTTAAAACTTTTTGTTCTCCTATGCTTGAATGAATTAAACAAACGGTTAATTGTTGATTTCGATATAGGATGTACTGGTTATGAGATAATAAGTGCTGGTAAAGAAATTGTTCATTAATTCGTCTGTGTTATTAACATTTTAAGATAAATGAAAACAGAATAATCTATCCTAAACCCTTTAAGTGCGACTTTTATCATGGCAGTGAAAAACCTTCGGTTCAATTCTATAAGCCATTTTGAAAGACAATAGAAAAAAACATAAGAAAGGCTCAGTTCGGTTCCGTGACGTAGATGTTTTGTGAAATGGCGGGATAAAATCATAAAGCAAATGTTTCGTATTGATATGTAATTTAATTATCAATCTCTTTAATACAATATTTACACAGAGTAGTATAATGGTTACAGAATCGATAAATCACAAGCTACCACAGGCCCTTGCTACATGCGATAAACTTGTAATTTATCGATTCTGTAACCATTATACTACTCATAATAATTAATTATGTTACTACTCATAATAATTAATTAATTATTGTCTCTTTAATACAAGTTAATATTATATTAAAGAGATTGGTACTTAAAATGCATATTATTGCGAAATACTTGTTTTATGATTTTATACCGACGTTTTCACGATCTACGGCCTTTCTTATGTTTTATTTAGACTAGCTTTTTACGGCGCCATCTGTTGATAGTATATATAACTACGTTTCGCGTATGAGCAGCAAAACATTATTTACTACAAAAGCTCATATTTCCAGTAATATTCAAATTTTTGAATTCAAATTTTAAAACAATGTTTATGTTACTTATTTTCAAGTAGTCTCTAAGTTTCGTACAATTCGAAGGAAAACTCTGCAAATTACAATAATAAAACATGCGGAATTTGAAATTTTCAATTTAATACCGATCTTTACTTAAATTCAGATGAATATTTTTATTGTCTCACTTTGGATCCTAGTAATACTCCTCAAGCATTTTAAAATCACACCAGAATCAACCTCCTAGCTAAACGCGTTTCCACACTACACTTATTTATAACCTTACATAAAACTAATTCATAACAATCACGCGCATGCGCCTACAATAGTAAGAGGACGTCACAGGCAAAACCAGTACTATGCGACAAACTCTTACAGATATTATCTATCTGTTGTGGGGTCAACCGTTCTTTTCACATTATTAGTCAAGTAATTATTAGAGATTCAAATCTGACGTTATTTTGTCACACAAGAAAGTTCAGTCAACTATCACTGTAACAAACTTGAAAGACGTTTTCACGTCAAAAGAAAACTTTTGCTATTGAGCTTTTCCATTCAACTATAAATAATTTTTAAACATAAACATAGTTTTACTATATAGCCGCTTTCCCTCCCATACGCAGGATTAATTCGAGAAAAAGCTACAAATTACAAATGTTTCAATGATAAGGATTTTGAAGAAGACTGGAAATGAAATTTGCGTTATTTATTTCACATCTTTCGTTGATCCAAAGAAATCTTTCAGATAAACCTCAACAAATTTCTTTTCTGTTCCCGTTCTAGAAAATAACGGTTTTCCCCACAGTGTTTTCATTTATGGCAAAATTCCTTTTCTTTGCTCTTAGAACCTACTGGAAAAATAGCAGGAAAGAAGAAAACATGTTTTCTTCCATTACCTTTACGGCTTAGTGGGTAATGTTTATGAGAGAAGTTTTGATTGAGTTAAGGGCTTCCTGATTAGTTGTTTCTCCGATTGAGGTCCAAACAGAAATAGAAGCAGTTTAGAAAGAGAAAACAACTGTCTATTCTTATATTATAGGAAAAGGACGTTCTTCAACTAGTTTAAAATGCTGAAGGAGCTATGACCAACCATTGATGTAAGAGTGAATTATTCATACCTCCATATATATAGTGATATATATATATAGTGATATATATATATAGTGATACCTCCATATATACCATATATATAGTGATTTATTCATACCTCCATGTGATCAACAGGATTGAGAAAACAGACTCGGGTTGTAGTATTCGCTTTGCTTTACTAGACAAACGATCCAATTGGCTTATAGTTTGTAGAATTGAAAATAATTGCCGAGGTGCACTTGAAAGAAGTAATTGCAAATTAGTAGAGTAGCATAGACAATTTTCAAAATGTTGTTAAGCCACTGGTACTCAGTCATTTGTATTTAGAAACGAATTGTACATATATATGAGTCATAAAAACATATTATTTTTTATGTAATATTCCGTTGGGAGTGTAACTTCTTCCTAGGAATTTTGGAATTAGCAATTAGTAATTAAAAAAGCTTGCTATTTATATGCTTTCACTTATTCTTAAATTTACATTTTATTTTTTCATTAACAGAATATTTTAAAATTTTCTGGTTTAATTTAGTTAAGTCGCCTATTTTTCATGCTTCGCATACTCCCCTTTTAGTTTTCATGGACTTCTCGTTAAAAAGTTCCATTCTCTTAAGATCTGAAGATGTTCATGGCCTTAATGCTCAAACGGAAGATCAGGAAATTCGAATTTCATATACCATAGGAAATATGTAACCGTAGAGAAAAGTAATCACGCCTCTGAAATCTTGTAAGTACGGATATTTATCCCCAAATGACATAATTGATTACCAAATTTTTATCAAATGTACTGTCTTTATAATAATTAGTGGTTTAATATAAATATTCGGTGCTAAAAATGATTTATCCTTTAAATATCCATCTTAGATCATAAAACTGAGTTATCAACTACTCCACACCGTTTATATCAGCCTTCATAACGCATTCAACTTTTTCTTCATCACTCAATATCCCAGTAGCAGTTTTTCTCAGAGGCGCTAGAGGCAGGCGCCTCGTACCTAAAGACACTGGAGGGGACCTCAAAATCTATTTGGCATAATATCCTAATTCTAAGCCGTTTACTAATTTACGAAAATACAAACATGTTTTTAAGATTTTCAATACATCATAGAGAATTTTCGCCCTGTTACTTTTTGTTTGAAAAAATGAATGAATGAATGAAAATATCCAAAACTGAGAGAAATAAGTCCTAGTATGACATAAGCCCTAGTATGACATTATGATACGCCTATGACGTATCATAATTGATAATTACCTTGCTGGTCACACGGGAAGCATGTCTGTGTGCTCTATGTGGAAAGAGATAAGCATATAGTGATAACATTACTTGGTGATACGTCCATTGCACCTAAGACGCGATGGTCTGCTAATTGCTTTTTAAGTTGTATCACCTGAGAAACGGTTTTCTTTGAAGAAGTGTTTATTGTTATGCCTAGTTTTAGGCAAAGTGATCATATAAAACTCATGGGGTCCTGCTGTCCCTGTTAATGTCCAAACTGGACATTAACGTGGACAACATTGAGCGGATACAATATAAGTAAGGCATGAGGGCCCCTGTTCAACTCTAAGAATTACCTGTTTAAGAAAGCGATTGGAGGATGCATATTTCACAGTCGGAAGCCGT
>BGPR01001355.1:140147-156686 GCA_013235015.1 Araneus ventricosus | reverse complement strand
AGTAAGGCATGAGGGCCTCTGTTCAACTCTCAGAATTACCTGTTTAAGAAAGCGATTTGAGGATGTATATTTCACAATCGGAAGCCGTGTGAAATCTCATATTTGTGGATTGCTTACTTGCACGGCGTTGTATAGCATTAATGCCTCATCGGATGATAAAAGAACGAGTTCCCACTGCAGAATAGTTAACACCGTTGTTGCGGTGTATTCTTAAATTATTCAGCGCCAGAAGATCTGACCCCTGGGTCACAAAGATTAAACTGTTTTAAGGAGGTTTTAACAAGAATATGTTTTGTTGTATTTCACATTGAGTATTTCTGAAAATTATTTCGGAGCTTTCATCTTGCATTCAAGATTTCAAAGAAGAAGGAAAACTGATTTTTTTTCGCAACCAATGACGAATATACCTGATTTTTTTCACATTTGGTAGGACCACTCGGTCTTCATGTTTATATCAGATGTAAAAAATAATTAAGAGATATTCATTATTACTTGCGAAAAATTCAGTTTTTTTCTTCTTCTTTGAAAAATTAAGACAGGTGGTGTTGTTCGTTAAGCGACGATTTAGGAATAGCTCTTGATAATCTGATTTTCATTAGATGTAGTGGATCACAATTGGCTTTGTGTCTAAATACGTTTAAATTTTAACCAAGAAAATGATTTCGTACATTTTGTTTCTACATAAAGTTAATTTTTAAATAATAAAAATTCTAACGTATTTGTAAGAAATTAATAAAATTTGTCTTACACTATAATGTGTTTCTTCGTTACATAATAACCGGCATTTTTATGATTCATTACGATAAATATGCTAATTTATCGCCGAAAAGCGAAGAAAAGAAAATATCTAATTGAAGCAAGGCGTATGATTAAAAAATACTTTTATCTGAATGTTCAATTGAATAGAGAATTAATTACAAATAAAACTGAAAAAAATATTGATTTAACCCTTTGCGGTTAATGCCGCCTCAATGGCGGCAATCGCAAGTCGTCGTAGAAATCGGTGGCGCCAACTTGGTGGCATGATGTTATTCATGATTGCTTGGCGCGCAGCACGGCGACTGAGGCTAGCGATAATGAAAGAAAACTATCCTCCCGATGCCACATTCAAATGTTTGGATCAACTTACAGATATCAGCGTTTATCGATCTGTTCGAAGAGGCTAATAGGGTTTACACTCTTTAATAATAATAAATACCACGCTTTGGAAAATTACAGAAATTAAAAATTTATGTTTTTATGTATTATAACTACTATTAAACACAACAACTCAGTTTCAAAAAATTCTGAGTGTTTTAATATCCATATATTGACTTTAAATCCCGTTCGGAAAAGTAACTGCGCAACGCTAAATTTGATCCGACCTGCTGGTACTGCCATCAGCGAAATGTACCGACCGCAAAGGGCTAATGTAGACATTAGAGATATAAAAACACATTAAAAATATTTCATACAGCGAGGGAAAAAAATGATTTAAAAGTTGATATGTGGTTTAAAAATCCCTTCTATTAGGGCTTTGAAAATTATGTTTTTTAAAGTGTAAGGCTGATTCTCTTTTTATATTTCTTTTGGAAAATTTATATTTGATATTATTTTTCAAGTGAAATTAATACTCTTTTGGGAAGGAATTTGTGGATGCTGAATTTGTAGGAGGTATCCTAATAAAAGAAAGAAGATTTCACAACAATCATTTCTAAGTCATCAATACCCGAAATTCAAAATGATAGACGTTTTTAAAGCTGATTTGGCATATCTAAACGTCAGGAATGTTTTTGGGAATTGTTTCTTGATTATACAGGTTGTACATAAATGAATATTCCAACTTTGCATGGCTAGTAAAGCAAAACAAAACAAACTAAAGCTTTGCTGTTTATCGGAAATCAAAAATAACGGTTGAAAGTTTAAATTCAACACAGTTTTAAGCGTTCAGATTGAGCCCCTCCAGAAACACAAACGATATCGAGGCGGTACGGTAACTCACCCCATTCATGAGCTCGATAACGAAGAGTCCTTCATTAGTCCAGTCAACGAAGGAAAAATAGAAAAAGGAAATGGTGTAGTTTTGAAATTTGGCACAGTTGTTAGGGGTAGTGTCCTAAGCGACATACTAAAAGTCGCCTGTGGGAGGTGTGCGGTGGGTACAGGGGTCGTTTTCAGTTTTCCTTAATATATCGAAAACTATCGGTTCTATAAAAACACTCAATTACTAAATTAAGCTGCATGAAATTTCCTACAAAAAAAGTCCTACATTACTTTTGTAGCATCAATAGTTTAGAAGATACGGGGGCGATTTAAAAGTTTCATTTCTAAAATTCCTTATTGTAATGGCAAAATTGATTAAAAGTGCTGAATCAATAACCCTCATAAAACCCCCTTCCATATATAATAATTATACAATGATAGTATTGTATGTGTTGAAGCAAGGGGGTGAAAAACCCATTTGATGAACAATTATGCTCCTTTCCTCCCTTCACAAGTTTTCTTCTACTCGTAGTCCAGTCAACGAATTTTTAATTTAAAAATGGCGTAGTTTTGAAATTCGGCACAGTTGTTGGGGAGAGTGCCCTAAACAACATACTAAGAGTCCCCGCTGGTGGAGGGTGAAAATGGATACAGGGGGGTTGGAATGGAGGATTTCTCAGTTTTTCTTAAATATCTCGAAACTATGGAGCCTAACAAAAAAAACTTAATTATAACATTAAACTACAATAAATTTCCTACAAAACTAGCCCTAAATGTTTTGTACAATGAAATTTTAGAACACACAGGGGGTCTAAAAGTGAATATTTCAAAAATTCCTTATTATAATGGTGAAATCAAATAAAAGTGCTGAAGCAAGAATCCTCAGAAAGACCTCGTGCTTATGCAATCATTATACGAGGGTGGTATTGTATATGCCAAGGGTAGTGGCGGTATCAGGAAGTGGGAGTCGGCAAACCTATTTGATGAACAGTCGGGCTCCCTTCCTCCCCTCACGTTCGTTCCCCTCCACTAGATCCCTTCTACTCAATCTTTTGGTTTTGTTAACGCTCCAAATGAGTGGATTTAGACAGTATAATCTAAATCTACATATCTATACTGCGTTTAACTTAAAAGCTCGTAACCAATCTGCCACAGTTCGACAGAAACATTTTCTTGCCATTGAAGAAATAAGACCAGGCATGTTCAATTACTAACAAAGAAAATAGCTGCTGAAGGAACTAAAACGAGAGTTGCTACACAGGATGCTGATACTTATATTGTGAGATCTGGGTTAGAGAAAGCAACTTCTCATCCCAAGGGAAAGACGTAGATCTAGTCGTGTTACTGATTGCTTTGGCACCACCAAAAAGTAAAATTTATTTTATGAAGTCTGCCAATTGAAAAGTCGAATCTAAAGTAATTTTTACAAGAAAGCTAAAAAAAGAACTTTCTTTTGTCCAAACCATCTTTCTCTCCCATACATTCCGTATCTGCGACATTACACTAGATATTTATAGAAAAGACAAAAAACTATAGTTACATTGTTCAAAAATCAACTAAGACAGATAAAAAAATTGCTGGCATCTTTTATAACCTCTCATCAACACCAGATGCTATCTCACAAGCCGGTGAGAAGATGTTCCTAGCCATATACTAAGCCTCTGCTGATGAACATAATTTAAATAACCGTAGATATGCAGCATTTCTCAAATCATCAGCCAAGATCAAAGCTGATATATCCTCAATTCCTAAAACCAAAGTAGTGGCGGAGCAACACACGTTTATCAATGTGTTTCTGTTTTGGCACCTTTAATGGTACCTATACCAAAGGTGCACTTCTAGAAGAAGAAGAGGCGTTCGAACTTGATCATATACTACAAAAACATGGTGAAATTTAATTACGAGCATGTGTAAAAATGGGTTATGCATATTTTTATGTATGTATGTATGTATGTATATGTAATTTTATGTTATAGAACGATATAATATGCTATAGATATATTGTTATAGATAGCTGCTATTTTGAAATATAAACTTTCTTTCATAAAAATAAAACTAACATTCTCAACCACTTATTGTAATTATGTACTTTTTCAAACTGCTATAATATTCTAAACTATTCATCCTAAGAACAATCTGTAGGACTATTTTTTGTAGGAAATTTAATCTAGTTTAATTTTATACTTAAATTCTTTCGCTGGGATCCATAGTTTTCGAGATATTTAAGAAAAACTGAGAAATCCCCCCTTTCAACCCCCTGTACCCCATGACCACCCTCCACCATCGTGGACTTTTAGTATGTCTTTTAGGGCACTCTCCCCAACAACTGTGCCGAATTCCGAATTTCCAAACTACAACATTTTTAAATTTACAATTCGTTAACTGGACTACGAGTAAAAGCGAACTTGTGAAGAGGAACGGATGTGAGGAGAGGAAGGGAGCATATAATTGTTCATCAAATGTATTTGTGACCCCCTAGCTCCAACACATGCAATACTACCCTTGTATAATTATTATATAGGCATGAGGTTATTATGAGGGTTGTTGATTCATTACTTTTAATCGATTTTACCATTACAATAAGAGATTTTAGAAATATTAACTTTTAAATCCCCTGTTTCTTCTAAACTATTGATGCTACAGAAACGACGTAGGGCGTTTTTTGTAGGAAATTGCTGTTACTTTTACTGTTTACTTTTTGATAGAACCCATAGTTTTCGAAATATTTAAGAAAAACTATACACGCCCCCTTTAAACCCCCCTGTACCCCCAGCCCACCCCCACCGGCGGGGACTTTTAGTATGTCGTTTAGGACACTACCCCGAACAACTGTGCCAGATTTCAAAACTACACCGGTTTTTTTTTCTATTCGTCGATTTTTTCTATTCGTCCTTCGTTGACTGGACTACATGTCCAAGATTATGTTCAGTGACGAAGCGACATTTCACATAAACAGTAACGTGAACCGCCATAATGAGCGCATCTGGGGAACATCTAATCCCCATGCCACCGTTGAAGAAATGGATAGCGATTCATCAAAGGTGAATGTGTTTTGTGCAATGTCGCAAGACAAAATTTTCGGCCCATTCTTTTTCCGTCAGAATACTGCTAATGGAATTATTTATTTGGATATGCTACAGAGTTGGTTGTTGCCAGAGTTAGAAGAATTTGGTGGATGGTGCACCACCCCATTGGCACTTAGCTTTTTTGAGGTTCTTAAATGACAAATTGCAGCACTGTTGGATTGGTCGCCGAGCACCTCAGGACCTTGCTCTTCATCAATGGCCTCCTCGCAGCCCTGACATTCCTCTTTCCGATTTTTTGTCGGGGCTACATCAAAAATCAGGTGTTTGTTCCACCTCTACCGCCTGACGTTGACGAACTTAAGACACCCACATGTGCAGACTTTCAAAGCGTCCCAAAGACATGTTGAAAAGAGTGTGGGATGAGTTATGGTACCGCCTCAAATCGTTCGTGTTTCTGGAAGGGCCCACATTAAACACTTATAACTATGTTGAATTTAAACTTTAAACTTTTATTTTTTATTTCCGATGAGCAATTAGGTTGTGATTTGTTTTTTCCTCTTTTAATACCCCTGCAAAATTGGCATATCAATTTATGTGCACCCTGAAAATTATGAAAAAAGACATAGTATATATAATCTTAGTCCGACAATGAATTATATTTTTTTGTAAATAATGAGGAAAAATATACGTGTTTAAAAGATCCGGTAAATTACAATATAAGAATTTGCTTTAAACTAAATAAGCATAGGCGTAAAATTAAAATCACAAATAAGTTCATTTCGCATTACGTGTTTTTACATCATTTTCCTAGAAGAGGACTCAAAATAATTTTGCGCCTGTGGCCTCCTATTTTTAAAATCCGCCACTGAAACATCCAATACAATTTTTAATAAGATCTAGAAACTTTGCATTAAAAAAAAAATTTTAGTTATTATTACAAAGCTTACATTTTTTGTTATTATTACAAAGCTTACATTTTTAGTTATTATTACAAAGCCTTTAGTAAAATGTAAAATTTAAATGGTTTTGAGAGCAGGCTCATTAGAAGTAAGAAGTCACGTTGGAGGGTTATTTTAATAAATTTTAATCAAGATAGATTTGCAAAGATTTACATTTAGCTGTTTGTCTTACTATCTGATTAATTTAATATCGTTCATTCTATATGATGTTGTTGATGGATGTTGAGTTAAATCTTGCACACATCTTTCTAATAGACAGTTTAGCGAACAAAATACAGATTCAGAGTTAGCCTTAAAGCACACCAAAACTCTACTTGACCAAGAAATGTAGGAAAAGAATTCTGCAAGATAAAAATAACTAAATAAATACAATGACAAAATAACGGAAGATGCCGAAAATTAGCCATGTTTCAGACACAATCGTTACAAAACATTCCTTTTACGACTTCTACGAAAAATAAGTCTGAAGAATAAAACAAATTCTTGCATTTCTGCAGATAGAGGAAGCGCATCAATAACAACACATTAAAAATGAATATATTAGAAGAAAACGTAAATGAATGAGCAAACGTTTCTATATTCTTGGAAGCGAAGTATAGCAACATGCATTTTCATAGAATAATGAATGAAAGAATCCGAATATCACTTTCGTTTTATTTCAACCCGATATATACATGGGAAAACGGCATTTTACGATGCTTATGCTCAAAAGAAAGTTTTATTCAAACGGCTTGCAGTAATGGAAAACAAAGGATTTAATTTTAAATAAAGCTTTACTTTTGTCTAAGAAAGAGAACCAGTTCCCATTTTTCTCGCACATTTGTCTGCATACATTTGCTACAGGAAGAAGCTTGCATTTGTATTTTCATGAATATTTCCATTTTAAGCATACCGTGCGATTTAGCCCAACATATTTTGTTTTAAAGGAATAGCAAAAGATCAGTAAGTCTAACGGTTATAAAAGGAGTTATTTTATTCGATGGTGTTTATGGAAAGAGAAATGCGTCCATATGCACCTGAAGTTGAAGGCATTTGCCTAGCAAATATTTTGTAATGGCGAGATTTGCATGCCTTTCTTGAATCTATTAAAAATAGTAATGGTGGGCTGTTTCTGAAAGTTTCAAATTAAAATAAAGAATCGTGATTGAAATAGTAGTTGAAACTAATTCAGCTGATGCAATAGAATGAATGTATATGTAGGTATAGTTAGTGAGGAACAAAGTTCGTTTTATACACTTAGCCGTTCTACCTTCGGCTCCGCACGCTTTTATCTGTTTTATACATATGAAGAAAAAGAAAAGCGCATATGCTTTTATATTGTATAGTTTTCAAGTTTTAATATACAACCCCTGTTTCAGTACCCTAAGTTCTGACTAATAATACCTAATTAATTACTATTTTAAATGTTTCGAATAAATGGCATTTTTGTTATCACCGTTTAGAACATATATGTAAAGATTGCTTGGAACTCTCATTCCAGAACATGCCATGGGAGAAACAAACATGATAACGATAGATTTCTTTGGCATCGCACACTCATCCCAAATGATAAGTTTACAATTTGTTGGACAATCGCCTTCTCAGATATTTTGCTTATACAGTAGAACCCCGCTAATCCAAACTCATTGGGAACGGTGCCTGTCCCGATTACAAAAAATTCGGATTACCCGAAATTCCGATGAAAATAGAAAAGAAAAACATGTGTGCTAAAAAATAGAAGTTATAAGTACTCAGTACTACTATCGCATGGATTCTTTTATTCAAAAGCAATAGAAACAGAATATGTCTCCCCTTTTCATTAGAATAATGGTATGAAGTGTGAACCGGTATGAAGTGGCCTTATCTTACGGCGAATTGCATTAATTTCTTCAATGTGTACAAAATTATGGATGCTGAAAAAGTACTTTTTTGTTTTTAGTATGTATATTTAAATCTTTTCAGGTAATCTTTTCAATTACATAATTTTGTAAAATAAAATCGGTTCGGATTAACCAGAATTTCGGATTAGAGGGGTTCGGATTAGCGAGGTTCTACTGTATTGCATAGAGGATTCTCAGAGTGAAATAAGACCAGAGGCAAATGTAGCAGAGATTGTGGTATGCGTTCACCATCCAAAAGTCTGATAGCTATTCTTGATGGAGTCATGGCAAGATCTATATTACAGTTAGATTGAATTTCAGTATTGATTAAATTAATTAAAAAATGTTGTTTCAATTTGACATGAGACTTCAAGTAAGAGAGAGGTTCACCGTCCTCTTCAGCAATCAAATTCTCCTTTACTTCATGATCTGTTAGCTGATCGTTTGTTAGTCAAGATTTATTTGTTCCCACCATAACTTGTAAAACATTCACATTGTAGTCTGTAATATGGAACAAATTTCTGTTCAAAGCGCCATATGTTGACATGTATAGATTCGTAATACACGCTATAAAAACCTTTTCCCACTAATTGATAAACTTTTTAATATCAACTGCTTCTAAAAACCAACAATTACGAAATTCAGCAACGCTCAAATAAATATTCATTACGCAAGATGCAATGTGCTCTCGCTAATAACGTGAATAATTTTAGAAAATACGTTCGGTTGATTTAATATTTTTGTGAAAATATGTATAAAATGTGTGTATGGTTTAAATGTTGTGATCAGCATTCACACCTTACTAAAGCCTTAATATCCAATTGATATGATATTGCTGGGCAACAGGGAAAATTATTCATGGATTCTAGATACTACGAATATAAAAGGAGATTAAAAACCTGTAGTTAGAAAATTTAAAGCTATAAGGAAATAAAAGTGGAATACTCCAAAGAAAGGTAAATTAATTTTTACCTTAACAAAAACACGTGAGAGATTACAAAGTGAAATAGGTTTAAAATGACAGCAAACAAAAGGGTTATGAATTGTGTTTAAAATAAATAAATAAAGTGATTAAAAATAAAAGAAATAGTGATATGGAAGTGGAACGGGTGTTGCTGAGAAGCTTATTTTTTTACTTGTAAGATGGTTCAAAAATAATTTTTGTGTGGTGATATGTTTTGAAGTTGCTGCGGAGAAACGTTAAAAATTTCCCTTTTCACTCCAGCTAGCAGCTTTTTAACAGCGTAGTTAATCCTTCCGGAAGCGAAGAAATATGTTCTCTAAATTTCTTTTCAAACAGAAATTGCATGTTTCAGATATAGATTCACAACTTAATATTTGGAATTTTATCCCTATTAGTATGGCAGTAATATTTAATACGGAAAAATAATACCTGAAATATAGATATTACCAAGGTAAAAAAATATAGACCATAAACGTGTGGTTAAAAAATGCAGAGGTGAATGGAAATTTCTTTTTTGTCCGTTGATACGTTTTAAAAACCAAACAACATCGTAAACTTAAGAACATATGAATTACCTGATTATTGAGTGTGCACTCGACTGTATGCCAACACGAATTTAAAACAATTTGGCCCAATTATAATTTTTGTTTACACATTTCTAAATCTAAGACGCTAAAATCGAGCGATCACAAAACCAAATACAGAAAAACCAAACCAAGCACAGACAGCAATTGAAGCTTAAAATTGGTAAAAGCGCGCGTCATTAAACAGTGAAATATAAAAATCTAAGGAGCTAGAATCGCATCATCTCAAAACCAATGATGATTTGAAAATATTCACAGAAATCAATTTAACTTTAAGCACACGTGTGATTAAACAGAGAAATATAAAACTACTAGCTGATAAACCCGGCGTTGCTCGGGATGAAAATATTTTCAAGTCTATGAACGTGTAAAAACTTAAACTTGGCTAAACAGTGTTTCGCAGCAGCATTGTTTGTTCATTTTCATTTGATCTCCCGTTCCGTCTGACCTTTCGGCCAGCACTTCCTTTTGTCTCTACACTTTGAACCACCTGGCACGAGTCTAGCAATCCTTGGAATCCACATTTCCTTCTCAATCATTGCTACGTCGACAACAGACGCTCTTTAATGTCATGGTTTTTATTACCATATTCCAAAGTAACATTCTCTTCTTTTTGGTTCTATGTTCCTGATCTCAAAAACACCCGATAATGTTCCTTCTTTTTCTCTTTAGATCCTCTCCCTTCGGGACTGGACTCAATAACCTTGAATGATTCTACACACTGATTAGGATCGTTTAAAAGATTAAAATTAAATGCAGAAAAAGATTAAAATCATCGCATAAGGATAGTTATTAACTAACATCATTGGATTGCTGTGCAAACATATTTAAAGATGTACGTGCTACGAAATAAAAGTGGAAATAAAAATTCTGACTTTCTGTTAATATTTAAAGAAAACAATATTTTTTTATAACTTTAACAGTGGCAAAAACACGGGAACAAAGGATTTTATAAAACAAAAATTCGGTTTGAATTTAATTACAATAATAGAAACCTTTGTTACAAATTGTGTTTGAAATAAATTTCGAAATGTTTATTAAAATTGGAAGAAAAGAACGCATGCCATTTAAATTCAGATCAGTTAAAAGAAAATATTCTGCTCATTAAGATGGTATACCAATCATCTTCATGCAATATATATTTCAGAAGTTATTTGCGAAAAACTCAGAAAAAACTCCTAAAATTGGCTTCATTTTTGTTATTTAATTAAATGTTTTTAGAAAATAATAATTTTGAAAGTTGAAAAAGCGCAGTTGGTCTAGAAACGGACCCCAAATGCGCACCAAATTTTATCGATACTGTTCACAGTTTAGGAAGAATTCTTGTGACAGATATACTGGTAAAACATTTTTTTTTTGTCCTTCGATGGAACTGGTTTAAATAACCTGAACGGCTTAACACTACTGAAATAAAAATGTCCAAGAAAATAATAATTTCTTACAATAATTTTAACAGTGAAAAGCAGGTGTCTAAAGCATTTTATGAAATAATAATTGGTTTAATTTAATTTTATAGCAATAAAAAAAGATCGCTACAATTGTTTTTTAAATGAGTTTTGGAATGTTAATTATAATTAGAGCAAATGTTGCTCCGAAAATGGAATAATATCATTAAAAGATATTTTGCTCTTTAAGATGGTGTAAAATAATTGTCGCGCAATAAATATTCAGAAGTTATTGGCAAAAAAAGTCTAATCATTAGGCTTTCCAGTAGCTAATTTTTCGTTATTTAATTAAATATCTTGAGAAATAATTAATTCTGAAAGTTGAAAATACAAAGTTGATCTAGAATTGTAGTCAGAATGTCAGTGCCAATTTTGTTCTACCGTTCACCGTTTAGGAGAGTTCTTGTGACCGACAGACACATGTATTTTCTGTTTTATATAATAGATGTAACTCTTTAATAACTCGAGGTGCTTTTGCATTTGAAAGAAATTGTAATAAAAAAAGAATACAAATTGTTTTAAATTAATTTTCAAAATTTATTAAAAAATAACAGAAAGGATGTATGGAAATGGACAGGTGTCACTGAAAAGCAATTTTTAAATTTTAAGATGGTTTAAAAATAGTTTTTTGTCAGATGGTAAATTTCAAAGTTATGGCGGAAAAACATTAAACCTTTTAACCCCTTTCCTCCCTTTGGGTAGACAAGACAAATTTTAATTGCGTAGTTAATCCTTCTAGGAGCTATGAAACATATGTGTAAAATTTCCTTCTAATCTTTCAGAAGTGTGCAATTGTATGAGGTTCAAGCACACAAAACAGACATTTAATTTTATATATTAAGATTTGAATGAAAATGATGTTTTATCGGCTATTATTATGCAATATTTGTCTGACGTTAACTTTGCGGGTTAGTAAAATATTCATTTTACACGAAAATGTAAAATGAATGTATGACAAAATTGTCTTTGTGTGTACATAGATATCAATCCAATAGCAGTTAAAAAAAATAAAGTCCTTTTTTTTACAAATATTCTAGGAAAAAACGTAGCACATGTATTAAAGCACTTGTAAGAGAGATTAGGGGCTGGTTGCATGGTCTGTTGCGTGTCTCAAGGCAGAATTCCTCTGGAAAACTGTACTGTAGTCTTTCAGTTTCTCAAACCATCATAGACTATATTTTGTCCTGGCCAGACGCAAAATTCTGCCCTTACACCTTTTCGGTCTTCGAGAGGATCTTCCGTGTAGATGCTGGTACCCGATGTTATACCCCTTCCATCTACAGAAATAGGTTCTTCTGACGGACATTCAGCGGATGTGCAGCCCAGCCTCTTACCCTTTTCAACCTCTCCAGGAACGAGAGTTTCAAAGTGTCGGAAGGAGATGTTAGTCTTCGAATGGCTGTGACTCTGGCCTCCTGGAGCTGGAGGTGAGAGGTGGAATTCCAAGTGTGACCTGGAGTGCCGAGATTGCTGTGGCTCTGTATTCTCTTGTAAAGCAAGCAGGAATGGTCTTTGGATCGTGTTAGCTTCCATTTGATTCTAACTGGTGGGTTAAGGCAGCAGACTGCAGCTCCATAAGCAAGCATCCTTTCATATTACAGTCTCGCCGTTCCTGGAGTCTCGTTCTTCTGAGGTTTAAGGGATCCCAGTCTTCCCGAGTAAACTTTAGTAGGTTCTGGTAAAGAGAAATGATTTGTGTTAAGCAAAATTCACCAGCGTGGACCGAAGAAGAAGAAAGAATAAATTTATTATATACAAAAGCAGAGGTATATGTACATTGAAGTAATGATTAACAAAAGAGAAGAGCGCGCTTCTAAAAATGAGCATGACATCATACACTAAATAGTGAAACAGGAAGTGGATGAGTAATTGATGCCCGATGCGCGATTACAGATTGAATGTAAATCATAACACTTCCCTTAATCGCGCATGCGACAGAACAAAACATAGCAATTTATACAGTTTACATTTAGACAAAGTTTTTCGTGAACAGATCAAGCATTGTTTTCAGTACAAACATATTTAACATTAATGAATGATTAATTAAAGTTTCTCTTATGATTTAGGTTCACATCTAAATGTTTTAATCTTCCACACACATTTTTCATTACTTACACTTTTTAATTGTAGATTGATTATCTTCATATATAGAAATACTATTTATATGAAAAATTTCATTTATAACACTTTTATAATATAAGAGGTCTTGATGGATTTACTTAAGGCAATTATTTCAGCTTCTGTAGAAGAAAAGAGATATGCAGTTTTGCTTTTACAACACCATAAAATAGGACAGTTACAAAACATAAGTACATAGCCTGACACAGATTTTCTATCAGTAGTATCAGAAGCACAACAGCATCAACATATAAATCAATATTAAAATTAGAGTTATCGCGCTTTTATACACTAATTTTAAATTTTTAGTACCTTTTAAATACCTCAGGATCCTTTTTAGTCCAGTCCAGGCAGCAACAGTAGGTTTCTCCTAAGCTGGCTGAGACAGTTCACTGAAAATAAAATGTCTGGTCTTGTCTTTACAGCAAGGTATAGTAAGAACTATTAGTTCACTGAAAGGTCCTTCAAAAACGTTCACTATTTGCAAAATCTGCTGAAGTACATTTCGGTTCCAGTGGTGTAGAGCAGGGTTTGCAGTCAGACATGTTGTGTTTTAACATTTTATCGATATATTCTTCTTGATCAAGTTTCAATTCTGTTGGCGTAAACACTAGTCTTTCCTACAGAAATTCTGTGAGCTGAATTGCAGATTTAGACATCTCAATTCATTTTGCAAAAGATTGAGACGGTTTTCACACTTCATCTGATCGGACAGCTATCAGAAATCATCGACAACATAACAAATGATCATCTTTTCTACCTTTTTTCTTTCAAGATGAAAATACATGGATAGAAGAAACTGCTTAAGATTTTGCTTGTTCATAAACTGCTGGAATTTGTGAAACCACTGTCTTGACTTTTTGAGACCATAAAGACTCTTGTTCAGTTTGACTTTCCTTGTCCCTCATGCTTGTGGTTGACTCATGTAAGTTCATCAAATCTCCATTCAAGAGCTGTTTCACACATGACGAAGAGACAAATTTTCTTGAAGGATGAGTCTAACACCAATCTTAATGATGGCATACTGATGACTGGAAAAAGGTTTCTGTGTAGTCAGCTCCCTCATTCTGCATAAAACCACGAGCCACTGACAGCTTTGTATTTTCCTCTCTTTTTTCTTTTAAAATCATTTGCGAGTAATTTTGTTTTCTTTTCGAACTGCAAGTCAAACTTTATTTTCTGCATGGAGCATTTCTTCATCCATAGCACTCTTCAATTTGATTGCTCTTCGTTTGGGAGAATTTAATTTCATCAAAGTTAACTCTTCATTTGTTGCAGATAAAAGCTTCATTAAATGGATATCTCACTGGAGGCTTTCTTTCTCTTTGAGATCTTCTGAATTCTGAATACTTATCATCTATTGCTCTTTCAGTTTCTTCTAGTTTGATATCATTTCTTTTCTTCTTCTTCCCTAAATCAGAAATGTCTTCTTGATTTTCAATATTCGGAGTCCTGATAATTTATCAGAAATTATTTTCTTTTCAAAAACAGACGTTTCTGACACGTAAGAATCTTCTTGTCACAGGATCCATGACTCTATATCCCATGCTTGAATATCAATGAAAAACATCTTTTCGATTTTGGATCTAATTTCCTTTTTGAGTATCTGGCAACTTTGACATAGGCATCACATCCAAAATTCGATTTTACTTAAAATCTGGCTTTGTAGAATATTTCAGTTCATAAGGTACAGTTGTTTATACTAGTGCCTGGAATTCTGTTTCAAGAAGCAGCAGCTTATTGCATATCTAACTAACTTTGGTAATTTGAATCTACAACATAGCACGAACTTATTCAAAAGAGTTCTGTTCATTCTTTCTGCACCCCATTCAACGAGGAGTATATAGGTGGACTGGGTCAATTTCAACCCCTGCATTACTTGCAACTTTTTGTACATTCCCCGACACATACTCTTTAGCATTGTCACATCAATTCTTTGACGTATCATTTAAACAAATTTCTTGAATTCTGAATATCATCTTTTCTTTTAATCAAGCACTCACAAAACGAAATAATCATCAACAAAAGTAAGAACGTAGCGCTCACCTGATAATGCTTGCTTTGTTCACAGGTCCATAAATCTGAATGAATCATTCCGCAGGAGCACTTTCCCTTCTGCGGTTCCCTTTTCAATACGGTTCCTGACTGCTTAGCGAGAACACAGTTTTCACAAATGAATCGCTGGTTGGTAATCAGAGTTTTCTCAATGCATAATTTCCTAGGTGTCCTAATCGGCGATGCCAAAGTTCAGCTTCTTCCGTTTCGCCACAAATGTGTTCGAAACAGTTGGAAAAAAGTCACTAACATGTGTCCCTTGAATTCAGTTCGCACAAAACAAAAGTCTTGTTCTTTCCTTTGACAATGGCCTTATTGTGCAGAAAGTACAGAATATCCAGCTTTCTGTATTTGTTTGACTGAAATTCGGGTTGCCATTAAGTTCAGGAATAAACAGTACGTTTGTCAGAACAATTTCTTGTCCATTCTTTAGCCTACGTATTACTCCATTACCTGCGACTTCCTAGTAGGTTGATTTGGCTGCACAGGACACAGTTCGAAGATGGTTTTAATTCTTCAAACCATTCGCGTTGAGAACACATATGGGAAGTAGCCGAATCACAATGAATTTCTTAACTTCTCCTTCACCAACAACAAAGGAGGCCGCTGCTTCATCTTCTTTAAATGGCGGTTTTCTTACAGTTAAATACCTGCAGTTTCGTTTCTTATGGCGAGCTTACAATGATGACAGACCGATGCTTATCACAAAATCTTGCTATATGTCCCTTTTTTATTACATTTAAATGACCAGAACAAGAACATCATTTGACGATTCACTTTCGGTGCTGAACAGACACCCGCCAGTCTTTCTAACGCTTCGGCATCTAACAGTCTGCTAACAACAAATTGAAGGGAAACAATGTTCTGAAGGTTGGTTTTCAAGCAGATTCGTAGAATCATATTGGGGTAACACATCAGGATATAAACGATAATGTCCATATCACTGATTTTCACACCACGATTTTTGATTCACAAGTCCATGAACTTCGTTAAGATGTTCTGCATGGATACTTCCTTCTTCTTCTTTTCAGCAAAGTGTTTCTTATTAAAATTTGATTTACAGCTCCATCCCTTAAGTAGTGGATTTCAGTTCTGAAAAGTGCTGGCGCAAGTATTTTTCATCCAATAGGACATCAAAACTTTGTCGCTTCAAACGATAACATCAAGGCATAAGCCTTCTTACTTGCCGAAACTTCATCATCTTTCGTTTCGTCAGCTTCTTTATTTAAAAAACTTATCTAAGTTTTCGCTGAAAATCGACTCGATTCTTCTCGCCCAAACGCAAAATTTGCTCCCGTAAACTGATCAACTCAATATTTCAGTTCGGCATCCATTTCTGAAACGATGCTGGGCCAAAGGAACCGCTCTGCTGTTAAAGTAAATTCCACCAACCGTGGACCGAAGCAAGAGAAAGAATAAATTTATTATAAAAAAAGCAGAGGTATATGTACTGGTAAATGATTAATAAGAGAAGAGCGCGCTCAAAAATGAGAATCGTGACATCCATACACTAAATGAGTGAAACAAGGAAGATGAGTAATTGATGCGATACGCGATTACAGATTGA
>BGPR01001355.1:105039-126119 GCA_013235015.1 Araneus ventricosus | reverse complement strand
TATCTGGCCCTGAACCTGGCAAATGATATTTTTAAAGGGATTTGTTGCCTTCTGAACTGAGATGATAAATCCTTCGGTATTATCGGAAGGCGTGGAATTAAAATACTCTCTCTTCTCGCTATATCAGTCATAACAGTAGCTTTCATGACGTTTGGACCTAGGTGTGTAATTTGTTACCGTGTGCCATTGCGCAGTCTCGGTATATCGAAGTTACGTATTGGTAGTACTGGCACACCGGAATTCAATCTCGGCTTGTCGGAAGGTGCCCTGACAATTCTAAGATGTCGAAGAGCTCTACAGTATATGATGTTCCTTGTTAATGCCCATTACCGTATCTACAGATGGATATTCTGTAATACCTTATTGTGAAAGTTAAACAAAACATCGAGAGAATAATTCAAAAACGTCATTGGATCACTGTGTAACCGTATTAAAAGCTGTAAATGCTACGACAACAGGAAACCGGAAGTGTAAAGTCTCCTTTGTTGTTTATGGTTAAAAAAAATCTTCTTATATTAACTTTAACACTGGCAAAATCCCGCGCGCGAAACAGTAATTTGGCTTGAATTTATTTCTATAAGAATAAAAAGTATTGTTAGAAATTACGTTAAAAAATATTTTTAAACCTTAATAACAATCAGAGAAAACATTTCATCGCAATGGAATTAATAGCATTAAGAAGATCATTTTCTGGTCTTTAAAATTGCATGAAAAGAATTGTTGTCTAATAAATATTTCAGAAGGTATTCGCAAGAAACATGTAAGCATTAGGCTTAAAAGTTGCTAATTTTCGTTATTTAATTAAATATCTTAAGAACTAATTAACTCTGAAAGTTGAAAATAGCACCTTTGACCTAGAAATATGCTGTAGAATGTCGTGTGTAAATTTCATGTCGCTAACGTTCACCGTTTATGAAGAGTTCTTGTGACCGACCGGCTGACAGACAGACAGATTATTTTATGGATGTTTATAAACTTAAGCATAATTTTCAGAAATAAAGGTAAATTAGTTCAAAGTCTAACCATTTCCTAGCAACTGAGTAGCTATAAATTTGCGTTATTTCAAAATCGTCTGCACGTAAAATTTAAAAAAATAATAAAAATTGAATGAAAAATGTCACAGAAATAAAGTTAATATCATTGAAAAGGTACAATTTGTATCTTTAAGATGGTATACAAATAATTTGTATCGGACAATTTGTTCGGAAGTTACAGCGGAAAAAAGGATTACGTGATAATTGATTTTAAAAATAATTTATTCCACATGTTTTCGCATTCCTAAAGGATCACGTGACAGCTGATTGAGAAATAAAATTTTTCATCGCGAATCGCGGAGTCAATGGGCTTTCTTTGTTAACTAATTTTAATCTGTAGTCAAAAATAATTAATTTAACGTGATTTCACCTAGCCTATGTCCGTTCTTGGGTTTGAAGCTACAACTCTGCCAATTTTCATCCAAATCGGTTTTGTAGTTTGGTCGTGAAAGCTTAACAAACAGACAGACAGACAGACACACTTTCGCATTTATTATATTACTAGCTGTTACCCGCGACTTCGTGCGCGAAGAATTTGAATTATTCTTTTTTTTAATTCACGAACGTAAATGTTTTGTTGCATTTTGAAAGGGGAAAGGAAAAGTTCTGACTATTGATAATACTTAATTGGACGGCTGACAGGAGTGTACTGTACATGTATGCTGATATAGTTATGTAAATTGTTTATCTATGATGATATACTTTTGTATACCATGTTATTTGCACGGATGTAGAGATTGTGTGAGCTGTACACACCTGAACAGGCCACATATAGTTGCCCATGGGAAAAATATGGTTTTTCCAAATGTACGCCTGCCACTTTCAGTGTCTGGCCCTGAGCCTCGCAAATGATATTTTTTCAGGGATTTGTTACCTTTGAACTGAGATGATAAATCCTTCGGTGTTATCGGAAGGCGTGGAATTAAAACACTCTCTCTTCTCCCTATATCAGTCATAACAGTAGCTTTCACGACGTTTGTACCTAGGTGTGTAATTTTTAACCGTGTGTCATTGCGCAGTCTCGGTATATCGAGGTTACGTATTAGGAGTACTGGCACACCGACTATCATTCTAGGCTTGTCGGAAGGTGCCCCTGACAATTCTAAGATCTTGGAGAGCTCTACAGAACATGAATATGATGCTCCTTGTTAATGCCCATTACCGTATCTACAGAAGGATATTTTGTAATATCTCACTGTGAAAATTAAACAAAACACCGAGAGAATAATTCAATAACGTCATTGGATCACTGTGTAACCTTATTAAAAGCTGTAAATGCTACCGCAACAGGAAACCGGAAGTGTAAAGTCTCCTTTGTTGTTTATGGTCAAAGAAAGCAATATTTTCTTTTATTAATTTTAACACTGGCAAAATCCCGCGCGCGAAACAGTAATTTGGCTTGAATTTATTTCTATAAGAATGAAAAGTATTGTTAGAAATTACGTTAAAAAATATTTTTAAACCTTTATAGCAATCGGAGAAAATATTTCATCGCAATGGCATTAATAGCATTGAAAAGATCATTTTCTGGTCTTTTAAATGGCATAAAAATAATTGTTGTCTAATAAAGATTTCAGAAGTTATTGGCAAAAAAAGTCTAAGCATTAGGCTTAAAAGCGACTAATGTTCGTTATTTAATTAAATATCTTAAGAACTAATTAACTCTGAAAGTTGAAAATAACACCTTTGACCTTAAAATATGCTCTAGTGCGTAAATTTCACGTCGCTACCATTCACCGTTTAGGAGGAGTTCTTGTGACCGACCGATCGACCGACAGACAGACTGATACATGTAAATTTTGCCTTATTTTATGGATACTTATAAATGTAAGAAAAATTTTCAGAAATAAAGGCAAATTAGTTCAAAGTCTAACCATTTCCTAGCAACTGAGTAGCTATAAATTTGCGTTATTTCAAAATCGTCTGCACGTAAAATTTAAAAAATTAATAAAATTTGAAGGATAAATGTCACAGAAATAAATTTGGTATCATTGAAAAGGTAAAATTTTTATCTTTACGATGGTATAAAAATAATTTGTATCGGACAATTTGTTCGGAAGTTACAGCGGAAAAAAGGATTACGTGATAATTGATTTTAAAAATAATTTATTCCACATGTTTTCGCATTCCTAAAGGATCACGTGACAGCTGATTGAAAAATAAAAATTTTCATCGCGAATCGCGGAGTCAATGGGCTTTCTTTGTTAACTAATTTTAATCTGTAGTCAAAAATAATTAATTTAACGTGATTTCACCTAGCCTATGTCCGTTCTTGGGTTTGAAGCTACAACTCTGCCAATTTTCATCTCAATCGGTTTTGTGGTTTGATCGTGAAAGCTTAACAAACAGACAGACAGACAGACAGAAAGACAGACAGACAGACAGACAGACACACTTTCGCATTTATTATATTATTAAGGATTAAGGATTAAAGATATGGATATTAATAAAAATAAGCAAAATTTTCAGAAATAAAGATGAATTAGTTCAAAGTCTAGCCGTTGCCTAGCAACGGAGTAGCTATAAATCTTCGTTATTTCAAAATCGTCTGCACATTTTTAAAAATTATGGAACTTTTAAAAATTAATAACAATCGAACGGAAACTGTCACAGAAATAAAATTTGTAACATTGAAAAGGTAAGAATTTGAACTTTAAGATGGTATAAAAATATTTTTTGTCGGACAATTTGCTCCGAAGTTACGGCGGAAAAACGGTTTCGGTTAATTTCTAATTAACTGCCTGTTTAATTAACTCTTTGACTTAGAAAAGTTCATAAGTGTCTTCCTCTTGTCTTAAATAATAAGTGTACAAAATTTGGTTGAAAACCGTCTATTGGTTTAGGAGGAGATGTGGAACATAGCCACATACATACACACATACCCACAATGACTTTTATTTATATTAAGATTTAATGTCGCGAACGAAAATTGTTCGTTGAATTAATGTGGCAACAAAGTTTCATGACTGAAATTTATTTACGTCGTAAAGAACATTTTTTTTCTCCCAAAGTGAAGCGAAAAATTTTATAGTAGTCATTTTTGCATTTTTTATAAGGATTAAGTAAACCGTTTGAAAAGAAAAGTATGAAAATATACTTTTTTTTCAAAAAAACTTAAATAACAAAAGCATACTTACAGTAGACTTAAGGTAGGAAAATACTCCTAACAATTAAAATTACTTTCAAGTACTTTTAAATAGGTGTGATATAAAAACGTTTGGTGTGTAAATTTAATTTTAATTAAGGAGATTAGACCTTTAAACATTGCTGCAAATAAAAAACGTATTGCTCGTTAATTGTTTACTGATCAAAAATTTTATAAAGAAGAGAAAATCCATCTTAAGAACTTATCATTAAATTCTCACTTAAACAGTTTGCATTTGATGACTGAATTTTAGAAAATTGTTAGAAAAAATAATAACTTAAAAAAACACCTAGAATCTTTGAGTACATTTTTTTTGTAAACTTAATTATTTGCACGGAATTAATTTTAAAAGTCTATCAATTAGTTTATTTAAAGTTTAATAAGTGATTATTATTTTCAATGAATTTTCAGTTTTATAAATTTCCTATATATCGAAGCTTTTGTATTTCATATTTATTGCTGAAAAATTATTTTGCGATTATTTGTTGTGATGTATGCATTTTGTATTTATCCTTGTTTTCTTTGAAATCTATTTAAGTATCGTACATAAAATTTATTTGACTTTTTGGCTTCAATTTTCTTGTTCAAATTTCAATCATCATCATATTACATGTGATGATTCATAGTTTAGTTTTATTTAGCATTTTCTAATAGAAGCTTCTATACCGTGAGTTTTTCCAATTTGTAATAGACATTGCTTTTCGTTCGTTTTTTAACACTTTAAACTTGCATAGCATTTTAAACTATTTAATACTGCTTTCAGAATAATTCATTAAACTTTCATTTGATGTATGAAAGGATTTTGTAATTCATTCAGCCAAATTCCATTCAAATTATCTGAAAAAGTTCTTGTACAAAATAAGTTTTATCTTTTTATTAGAATCTATTATACTAACTGCTAAAAATGATTAATAGTTCAAATTGGGGACAAAATGCATAAAATTTTTCTTCAGTTGCTTTATAAGTTAATTCTTTCGTAAATTAGTTAAGTATGGCAAAAGATATTATATTTATAAAAAGATCTGCTTTCAGCAGTCATGTTCCTAATTTAGTGGATTTTATTCAATAAAATAAACATTAGAGAACGAAAATTCATCAGAAAACACTAAGTTTTTTTTAAATATTATAATAAAATCTTTAATTAATCCACTTGTTTTTCATAGTGTATTCGATTTTAAATTTGAGTTATGTTTTCGTGATAATAACACGGAAAGCTTTTTAATGAAACATTTAAAACTGTCTTCCTTGTTTCCAAACCAGACGACCTAATAAAATACTATATGTTAAAAACATTGATTTTTAGTTCACCATATATAGTACTACATTCAGTGATGATGAAATATGATAAACCAGATAACTATATTTTTTTCTGTTTTCTCAATCACAATCTTTACAATTCATTAAATTATTTCATGAATATTTCTCATTTTTGTTTTCTAAATCATTGAAAAAAATTTTAAACATTTTTCTAGGGAAAACAAAACTGTTTATATTAAAGTTTCATCTTAGCGATTTTAAAAGAAAATATTTAAAGTCCCAGTTTTAGAAATTTTCTTGATCTTCTCAGAAATTTGTTTCCCTCTATTTTTCTGCCTCTTTTATTAAAGCATTCCATTCAAATTATTAAATTTTCTGCCTCTTTATTAAAAAATTCCATTCAAATTATTAAATTTTCAGCCTCTTTTATTAAAACATTGCATTCAAATTTCATAAAAAAGTTTTAAATTCTTACATTTATCCAGAGATTTAAATTCAATTTGTAACCAATAAAAAAAAACTATTAATATTCTTTCATAAGTCGATTGCCTTTATTTTATAGTAATCAGATTTTTAAAAAGAAAATTTATAGAAATTTGTTTCATGAATTACATAAATTAAAAAATGATATATATTATTCAATTTTTTTTTTCCAGCCGTTTAAACAACCTGCGACAAATGAGGTATGTAAAGATACCACAAGAAATTTCTAGAAGAAAAAATAAGTGAGAATATTTTTAAAATAGTGGCAGAAACATATATTCTTTTCCGCACAAAAATTCATACTTTTTATTGGACCTAAAAGTTTATAGGAGACTTTTCGAGTGTTCTTGAGGAACAGCGAATCTTTCAATATTCACCAGCGTCAGTCCTTGCGAAAACTTTGAATTTCTTTATTCGACAATTTCGCGTTAGAATTTTGAGGCTGTTCCTAAAGTTGCCAATATATTCTATCAACTTTAGGAATATTTAATTATTTCTCAAAATCGAGCACGGAATGCAACTGGAAACTCTTGTAATTTTTGGAAAACTACAGAGACACACTCTCAATCAAGATCTTGTCTCTCTGTTGTCAATGTAAACGATGCCAAAAGGGAATTATTTTGGAATGTATATTCTGAAATTCGTGATATTGGTACAGCTGACAATATTTTTGGAAGTGGAGTCAAGGTATTCCGAAACATCATATTTCTTATGATACGAATATGATGCCCAACATAAACTTCTTTGAACTAACGCTCAATAATTTTTTTTTCAAATTCTCATTCATATGAACCTCAAAAATGAATAAAATCTTCGTTTCCACCTTCTTTCTTCATCATTATTTCACGATATTATATTATCTCATTAGAGGAGGCACCTCAAGTACGAGTGCGAGAAGTAAACATATAAATAAATTGATTCTCAGTTCCCCTTGCTTAGTTTAATTAATTCAATATCTCAGGTATCAAATGGTCAATTAATTTTAAAACATTTTGGTTTTTAAATTCTACTTAAACTAGAAAAGATATCGGATTAATACATTATCTAATTTTGTTAAGTAAACTAATAATTTTACAAATCACAAAATACTAGTTTGGGGTATGGATTAAAATTGCTATGATATAATTTTTATATAGCAATAAAAAAAATAAAGAAAAATGCCAACACTGAAAATTCGGAATAAAAGCTCACATATATTTTTAAAACAAAGAGAATCAGTTGTTAAAATATTGTAATGTTTATTAAATATTTTTATTGAAAAATTTACTTAGTATAAATAACTTAAATAATCTTATGTAAATAGTAAATATAAAAACCTCAAAACCTGCTTTCTTAATAATAGCTTTAAGCCTAGTCTCCTATATTAAACAGGTAATAAATTTAAAATATCTTATTATTAATTTCGTTTGGTTTTCGAAGTCAGCATGAATTTAAACTATAATATTACATAGTGGATTACTTTTCACCTAATACCATTGAAAGATATTAGTTTCGTGTATCACAAATCACATTTAGCTTAAAATGTGAAAATAAACTTGTTATGAAATTTAAAAAATTGAAATTATTATATTAGCTTTTAATGAAGTAAAAAAGCTGTATGTATAAACTCAAGATGAGACTCATAAAACTGAAATATTTATACAGGTCCGGAAATTGTGTTGATTAAAACATATTCATTCTCAATTCTTTCTTTATAACATCAAAATATGATAATGGTTTAGTGAAATTCAATGTTTCAAACAATCTTTTTTTAGCATACGTGAAATTATACAAGTCCAACAATTTATCTGAATAGTTTTATGGATGATTTTGGGTAATTTTATGGAAACTTCAATTCGAACTACTCAAAGTAATCCTACCAGGTGTTTCGTAACATTTTCTTTCTTTTCAAGAAAATATATAATGCTAATCGGTTCTGTAAAAATTGAGTAACAGAATTTATATTTTCTCTATGCAACAATGGAACTATTTTAGAATGCTGAAATCGCATCCCGGAAAATTTGTACTCTAAAAGTCAGTACGTCCAAATTTTTTAATGTCCTAAACTGATATTTGTTCGAAAATAATGATGCTAAATCATAAATTGTAACGTTTTACTGTTTTCTAGAAGAAATATCAGTCGAATCCCTTGAATTTGCTATTTTAAGAACCATAAAATGGTTGTGTGTATAAAATGATAGCAATAGATAAATAACACAAAACTTTTCATTTCAACAGCGTCGCGATCAATTTCCTTTTATTTTTAGAAGTGTACCTTAGTTTCTCATTAAAAATTCTCTTTTATCAGAAAAATAAATATTTAAACAGACAAATGAAATCTTTTAAATACTCATTCCTCCAATTTAAATCGATGTAGTTGATATTTAAATAAATATTTTTTCTGATTTAATATATTAACCTCTTTGCATGATAACAAAAATAATATCTAAAAAATTCTTCATTCATTATATTTTACAAAGCAACATGTCTTGATAATTTTGGCTGTATTAAAAAAAATTATAACTTTCAAATCTTTTAGAAAGAATTTTTTAAAGAAAATCATGTTATTAAAGTATAGAAAAACATTTGAGATTATCGAAGTTGATAACCGCGAAACATCATCGATTCAAATCGACATACTTTTAAAAAGTAAATATAATACAAAAATTTCATTCGCTGTGTTCTTAAATTTTCCAAAAAAATATTTCTGATGATAAAATTACCTTAAAATACTGTGGTTTTAACTTCTATCCAAACATTGGTTCCAATCAATCCAAAACATTGGCTCAAGAATCAATTCCACATTACCAAGTACTAAAACGATGAACTTTTCGATAGCCTACAAAGAATTTATGAGTTATTTATTTCACACCATTTCTTGATTCAAAGAAACTCGTTCAATTTAATATCAACAAATTTCTCGTCGAACCTTCTCTTCCGTTCCAGAGAAAGACAGCTTTCCCAATTGTATTTTTATTTTTAGCGAAATCCCTTCTCTTCGCTTTTAAAGTCAAGAAGATAAATGAAAGATTACAAGTTTTCCTCCATTAGCTTCACGGCTTAGTGGGTAATGTTTATGATGGAAGTTTTGATTGAGTCAAGGGCCCCTGATTGGTTGTTTCTCCGACTGAGGTCGAAACAGAAATCGAATCATGTCGAAGAACAAATAAACAATGGTTCCTTCATATTGTAATATTTGTAAAGAATAAAAAATATATATTTGTAGAATCATTAAAATATTTAAAGAAAAGAAATTTATCAGATAAAAAAATCGTTTGGCGATAAAAGAAATTAATTTTAAAATATTGTTTGATCGTAAAAGAAATTCATTAAAAAATCGTTTGGTATCAATTCTTTTCTAAAGGTTACCAAAATAGAGTGGCAATGATATTTTTTGTCTGCGCGAACTAGTGTTCCTTAAGCATCGATAGTTCAGCTATCGATAGTCCAGTCGATAGTTTTCCCAACTATCGACTGAAACTATCGATAGTATCGATAGTTTTATTTCAGGCGATACTATCGATAGGTGCTCCTTCAGTCGATAGTTTCGAAACTATCGATACTATCGATAGTTTTGAAACTATCGATAGTAGGTATAAATGAGACATGAGTACGTATGTAACGTAAATATACATGAACCGGAAGTACATAAGTAACGTACGTCTGTAACGTAAATATACATGAACTGGAAGTACATAAGTAAAGTACGTCTGAAACGTACATATGTAACTTACGTCATACGTATATATGAAACATGCGTACGTATGTGACGTACGTTCATACGTATGTAAAGTAATTATGTATGAAACGTAAGTACATATGTAACATACGTCTTAAACGTACATATGTAATTTACGTCATACGTATATATGAAACATGCGTACGTATGTGAAGTACGTTCATACGTATGTAAAGTAAGTATGTATGAAACGTGAGTACGTATGTAACGTACGTCTGAAACGTACATATATAATTTACGTCAAACGTATATATGAAACATGCGTATGTATGTGACGTACGTCTGAAACGTACATATGTAACTTACGTCATACGTATATATGAAACATGATTACGTATGTAACGTACATACGTACGTATGTGGCATACATACGTACACACGTAACCTGTATACTTTCGTACATTATATATGTATGTGCGTTATATAGATACCTTCGTACGTACACGCGTACGTTCCTTGCCTAGGAACGTTTCATATACACGTATGCAACGTTTGGAAGCGTACGTACGTTTATAACGTAAGTACTTGTGTATGCAACTTACTTACGTATGAAATGTGTATATGTATGTAACGTACGAACTAATCTAAGTAACATACTTGCATAGGTATGTAACATACGTACGTAAGCATGTAACGTACTAAGTTTATGTATGTTTCAAACATACGTAAGTACGCTACATACGTAATCATAATTCGTAAATACATACGGGCAATCAAATGTATGAGCGTTCCTTGCATAGAACGTGCGTTACATACATATATACGTAAGTTACATTCATACAAACGGACGGCCGTTACACACATACGAACGTACATTATATACGTACGTATATCCGTAAATTTTTACTTACAAACTTAGTACTTAACATATATACGTAACGACGTTGTGCGTTATATGTGTACTTATAGTACCTAAAATACTCACCTACATACTTATCATATTACAAGCGTATGTACTTTTTACTTTAAATACCTACGTACTACATACGTTACTCCCATACATATATACAGATACGAAGTACAAAAATTTCTCAGTAATCCAAGATCAATTCCTCGATCTATTTATTACTTGAACAAAAACTATCGATAGTTTGAAAACAATCTAGAGTAAATACATGAGAAATTAAAGGTAAAATTTGAATAATGCAAAAATGCATCAATAATCAAAGTGGTATAATTACTTAAAGCACCCCCTATAACAATACATAGACTTGTTGCTTGAGAGAAAACAATCGATAGTTTCAAAACTAAGGACTAGAACTGCAAGATAAATTAAAATTCAGTACCATATATATAAAAACTTGCTTACATCAAATCAAAAATCAATTTATTAAAATATCCAAAATTGACCAAAAAGACCAATATTTAAATTATACAAAAATGCATCAATGATAGGTATTATATAGCGGGGGCCCCGGGTGACCGAATACACGACCCGCCACTAGATGGAAGCAATACTATTCACAGTCAATAGTTTCAGTCGATAGCTTTAAAACTATCGATAGTTTCAGTCGATAGTTTTGAAACTATCGACTGAAAATGCGCCTATCGATAGTATTGCCCGAGAGGAAACTATCGATACTATCGATAGTTTTGAAACTATCGATAGTTTCAGTCGATAGTTTCGAAAACTCGATACTATCGACTTGGCTTCGATAGTATCGATAGTCTATCGATGTTTAAGGAACACTAGCGCGAACGCTGCCTAGCAACGAAGAAGAAGAAACGTTTTTAAGATAGAATTCGATGGGAATTAATGTAATATCTGTGATGTGAGTGTTTGTGTAAAAAATCAGTGCCGTGGAAATTGTCAATAAATATCTTATTTTTATCAAGAAGGCTCAAGATTCCTCATGGAATCCTGCAAATATAACACAGTATATAGAAGAATAAGAGTAATCTTTACCCAGTTGAAGATACAGAAGGAATTTTGGACAACAGGGTGAAGTATAGTAGAACAGATTACCTGATATAGCAGAAATTTTGGCTAACTTGGCAATCAATCGAAAGGGTTGTCCGTTTTCAGGATCACAGATTACCGAAAATAAGAATGCTTAAGATACAAGTTAATAAAGTCACTGAGACAGTGTAGAATTTTTCGTCAAGCCATCTGTCACAATCTCTGTCTTCAGTTTTTTGTACCTTCAGTAGATTTTTCTTGATTTTTTTCTCTTACCATTGAATTTCAGAATTTTAAATAATTATTTTCAAATACTTTTTCTATTATTTACATGTATTTACATAATTTTAAGGGTGAAATTTCGGTTTTTCATTAAATGACTGTACTTTTTGAAATTTTGTTTTTAGAAATTCAATGAAAGTGCGAATGTTTAGGAATGACGTGAAACGTCGAAATCGGGAGAGGTATGAAAAATGAATGTTTTCATGTCTCCTTACCTACATCCTTTTTAAGCACCATTCTTTAGAACATCATATGATCTGAAGATTCTGCAAATTACTTTTCTCTCATTATAAACTGAATCAAAAAATTGAAATTTCAAGAAAATTCAGTAATAGCAAAAGTATTTCATGGTGTACCAAAAGTTTGAATACTTTTCATAAATTCAGGAAGCATATTATTATGTGAAAAATAATGTTTAATTACAGTATATATAAACTTAGGTAATAGAGTTAAGGCTACAATAGAATATGTTGTACAATCAGAGAGTTTTTACGTTTGAAGAAACTCATTAAAACTGAGTTACTTTCTGCAGTTCTTTTCACATATCCTTTTTAAAATCTTATTAGTTGTTCTGATTTCATTTAGATTATTCAACTTTTGAGTCGATAATTTTGCTACTTTCTAAAAAAGTAGTTTCCAAAAAATACCTAATCGAAGCGATGAAAATTTTTTCTATTTCTGTTCAGTCGTTTTTAGCCATCATTCTAAAGTCTTGTAACAAATCTTAAAATTCATATAGCTTCGAAACTTTCAACAAAAAGTATGTCCATATTTTCTTGACGCAAGATCCAATTTTGGATAAACTGCGCCAACTTTTAATAGATTTAAATATACAGAGATATATGAAACTTTAAATTTAGATCATCATTATATGGAAAATTCGATCTCATTATGCGGAAAATCTCTCATCTGTTTTCAAATAACCCGCTTTTTCCACTAATTCCAATAATTTTGCATATGTTTCGGAGGCTCGCAGAAAGTTCAGAGAAAGAGATGAGCATTCCGAATTAAACTTTGGTACACAAATTTTTGCCTGACCATGGAACATAGAATTAAATGGTTAAATTTGATAAAATGTTGGTTGGACAGTTAAAACAAGATGATACCAAAAGAAACGATCAAATTATCCAAGAACTTGTTTTCTATTTTTATATCCTTAAGGGTCTTTTTTACTCAAATTTTGAAAATGCATCTGTAAAATAAAAATAATTCATTATATTTCCAGAAACAGGCAAAATATAATAATAATAATACACATAAAAGGAATGCACAATAAAATATTAATGAATGTTAAAAGCGTTTCTTCTGTTTAAACGCAATGTAAAACGATGCGCATTTTCTTAGAATAATGAGTGACAGATTTCGAAAGTCGCTTTGCTTTTAATTGAATTCTTATATGCATCGGAAAACGGCATTTTACGGAGCTTTTTTTTCTGAAAAAGAAATTTAATTCAAAAAGCATACAGTAACGGAAAACAAAGGGTTTCTTTTAAATAATGCTTTACTTTTCTATAAGTAAGAGTTTGAGGTATGAATTTTCTCAAAGAGAATCTTTAAATTTTTGTTCATGAAAGAAATTGGATTTTAGATTTTTATGGGTATTTCCATTTTAAGCTTACCGCTCGATATATTCGAGATTTACTTTGCAACAAAAAATGGTAATAGATTAGTAAGTTTTTGCTGAATATTACTATAATAATCTTTGTTTTCTTTTTCTCCGATTTTTATTTTTTCATGTATCTGCTCTTTTTTTATTATTTATTTTTGTATATATTTTTTCGTTCTTTTTTTCTGTTAAGGTATTTTGCGCCTTTTACTTATGTAAAGTTTTGATTCCTTGATTATTTAAATTTTGACTTTCATTTCTTGATGAAGTTCAGTATGACTTTTTTTTACTATTATATTTTCCTTTGAATTATCTACTTCATTTAATTATTTAGCATTATTGGTTTGCTTTCAATACTTATTTTAATTTTCTTCTTTACTTATATTCTAATTTTTGTGTAAAGACTTTTTATACTGAATTGTTTTCTGTACTTCCTTCTGTAAGCCTCATGCTATACATCTGTGGCGCACGAGGAGGATATCATTTTCAATAATAAATAGATATAATATATAGAAGAAAATATTCTTTAAGATCATTCTTTTAAAAAAAGAATTTTATTAATTATAAACTGAGTTTCAAAATGTTTTCCTAGCAAACATTTTATATGTGAATATCACAGCATGTATTTTTCCTGGAGTGATTGTTAGTGATTATTATAGGTTATTTTTGAAAGAATATTTTCTTGTTAGGTAAAGTTTAGTTGCAAATGCACTCGAAATGAACTTAATTTATCTATAACAGTAGAATGAAGGAATAAATTTCCTACGGACGTGTAGCTGAAAATCTGACTTCAATAAAAGTATACTTGTTTTCATTATTATCATCATTATTGTTCAGTGTCTGTTTGAGACTTACAGTTTTTCTCAACATAGAAAAATTCCTACTGCAATATATGAATTTGGTTATGCAGGAAATAAATAGCCTACAGATTTTACGAAAAAAATTTGACGAAAATATTCCTTGCAACATAATAAAACAAGCATGAAAATTAACTCTTACAAAAAATTATATAAAACTCAATCCGGAAATTGAAATCAAATTATTCTTTAGTTAAATTGCCTCCTTATTCTACAATTGATATTAGCTAGTGTGCGCATAGTGCAACCTGTGCAATGTTCTAAAATCTTTCATAATCATTCTGAATTTTGAAATAAAGCTATGTTTAGGAATCGTATTCATGTTTTAAAAAATAATAACACACAAATAGGTAGGGAATTATCTTACTCAATATTCAAAGTTAGCCCAATTTACATCACAAATTATTAATATATACCTGTCTAGTGCAAAATTGTTATTAATAACACTGCAATTATTATTACCATTAAATAGACAAATTTTGCTTGCCGATTTCTAATTTCAACTTCTTAGAACAGTAAATTTCGAGTTATACAGAAAAATGTAGAAATGCATACAAGCACAACAGCTCAATGTAGGTTTAAAGACAGAATTTATGAATCTCTCGGCTTATATGTCATACTTAAGTAATTCATGAAAAGTTTAAGACAGGTAAAACTTGCTGCAAGATAAAAAGTGAGTCTAATCTGCCAGATAATGCTACCGTCTATTTACAAGTAAAGAACATCAAATTAATTTTATTAATCATATCAAATGTCCTAAAATCAATCACCACATTTAAAATCTTCGCAAATATATAGTTTCAAACAGGCCTGACAACAACGGAAACTCAAAACATTTTTGTGGTAAAAATTCAATCTTCTAGTGGAAATGCAATGCCGGGATATTGCCTTATACTGCCGAGTTACTCCTTATACAATGATCATTTTCATGGTGCCCACAAACTAAATACTAGATAAAGAGTTTTTACAAAAAATAGAAAGCAGATGATTGAAAAATGAACCTAAAAACACATGAATAACTCAAACATTATTTAAAAATGCTTTTTTAATGTATTTTTATTGTTTAAAGCAATGTAATTTTCCCGTCAATATATCACTTGTTACCATGTGCTAAAATATAACTCTTTCAGCTAAGGTATATATCGATAAAAATAGAGTACAACCCCGTTTAACCGAACTTAAGGGGTGAGTAGTTTCGGATAACTATTTTTTCGGTTAAGCAATGAACAACCATTACTATTTTGTATCTAATTACAGTATGTCATTCTGAAGTATTTTGAGTGTCAAAGGAATTGAATTCAAAACATTTTTTGTAGGATTCACTTATACAGGGTGTACACAAATGAAGTGAACATTTCAAAAATTAATTTTTTTTAAAAATAAAAATGTCGGAACTACGTTTTCTTTAAATAAGAGCGCATCTCAGATCAGAGATTTTCTCAGATAGGTAATGCTGCTATACGCCGTTTTAAATTTGTTACAACAAAAAAATTCTGCACGCAATGGCTACCGATCAGCAAAAGCCGATGCGTGTGTTCTGGCTTCTTTTTTTTAGTTTTTCTTGAATATCATCAAAACTCTTCAGTTTTCACACTACATGTGAATTAACAAATTAAAGAGCGTAAAATTCCCTACAACTACAGGCTTTTATTTTTCTTCCAGTTTTAGTATTTTCTCAGATAATGGCTCTAAACAAATTTTTGATTTCCAATAATTTGCGACCCTCTAGACAACCGAAATGGCATGCTACCTATCTGAAAAAAAACCTCTTGAGATGCACTCTCATTTTTAAAAAAATTCATAGTTCCAACATTTTTAGTTTTTTTTTATTAATTTTTGAAGTGCGTCACTTCCTTTTGTGTATACCCTGTATTCCTTATTAAAACTTAACCCTCCGTCGAGCGCAATATTTGCACTGGCGACTTCGGCCGCAATGCGGCTGACAGGCACAAGTAAACAATACCACAATTATATTATTGGTTCTGTGTCCGATGCGCACAGGCGCATTTCCGCACATCATTAACTAGTGGAATTTGCGCACACATTGTAGGTTTACTGGATCCTAATTGCCTTTGGCAGGAAAACTTGGCGAACAACTAGAGGGGCAATAGAAAATGCATACTTAAGAGAGTGATTGATGGGTGGGGGTTCTTTCCTATGAGATAATCACCACTTTCCCAAGGGAAATTGATAATTACATTATTCATGTATTTTCAATTTATTTAACATAACGATTAATTTATATGGATTATTTATTGTTTAATTTAAATTATATCTGTATTAGTCTTATGTTCGAAATTCTCCTACTGATATTGATTGATTGCCATACGTCAAAGGCTTTCAATGCGCCAAATCAAATAGACATCGGTAAAGTTTACAATACTGCAACCGTTCTGACGCTTGCGCGCAAAGAACACTACTTAATGACTTATCGAAAATGCGACTGTGCGCAAGTTCCACAGTACCATATTGTTAACCCTACGTCGAGCGCAATATTCGCACCGGCGACTCCGGGCGATATGCGGCTGACAGGCACAAGTAAACAATACCATAATTATATTGTTAATACCCATTAATTTTAATTTTAGCATTCTAAAATTAACGATTGGCCTTCTTGGGGAGGCTTAAAAGAAAAAGGTGGAGATATCGTTGCAGAAGTGTCTCGCCTTCGCGATTATTCCCGTGCAGTACAGTAAGTGTTTTTTGGATTTTCGATTTCAGAGGCATTTCGGCTTACCCGAGCTGGATTAAGAGAGGTTTTACTGTTTCCTACGCATTTTTAAAAACTATATTTAAAAATGCATAGGAATTAATTTTCGCAGGCCTTGTATAATGACTCCCTAAATACAGAATAAACAATCATCGGAACAGCAAACCATTGTTTAAAACTGCCAAAATGATAAAGACAGAACTTTTTCGCTTAGAATTTTAGTTTAAACTAGTCAAAATGTTATTCTAGCATGTCAAAGCGAAGGAAGAAAATACAAATTTTCCTGCAAAAATTCGTTATGAAACCCACAGGGCAATAAAAGACCATAGGCTTTTGCATAATAAAACACTTGGTTCAGAAAAGTTTCTGGGAAGATAGACGCAATTTAGAGCCATTTTGAATAAGCCTGTTTGGCTATTACTGGAAACATACATTCAGTCCTCGATACCTTTATTCGGGGGATGCATGCATCTCCGTTTCTATGCCTGTTTGAAATTAGAAAAATTTGAATACGATATTTCCAGCTGAGACTCGAATTATGAAGCCAGCAATATGTGGGCTCAACAGACCCGGACTTAAAGTAGATAGAGAAGATGAAAGAAAGTGGAAAAGTAACTTACGCCGATTCATATTTTATACATTGTACCCGATAAAACAAATTTCTACCGCTAAAATTGTCGTAAAATCGCTTTGTGATATAAAGGGTTTAAATAAGGTTTTATATGTTTATTTTAGATACTGTATGTTTCTAGACATTTCAAAGAATTTTCAGATGGTATTTTCAATAATGATTTCTTTTGAGAGATAGAGAAAATAGCGGTATTTAATGCACGTACATAGAAAATAAAATTGATAAAAACTGTCTTTGGTATTTGATAAGAGATAAACGGTGGAAGCGATAATAATATAATTGGGAATCTCTTATTGCTTCTAGTGCATTGCATTTATATATTGTGGTTATAATAATAACGTCATAATTTATAATTTTAATGGTTGTGTAGTTGATTGTATTGTTGCTTATTCTTTATTTTTATTGCATCTCTTTCTTAGTTTCTTTTTTGTAGATAATTATTTTAACTATTTAAGTAAAATCTGATTTACATCGAACTCGGAAGCTGAATAGAGGTTATTTTAGAATGGATCTCTGAATTTTTAAACATATTCAGAGTACGAGGTTAACACCTGAGGCAGAAACTCTTGAAAATGAAAGAAAGCGGAACAGTAATGTATGCCCATTCGCCATATTTCTCTTTTTATCCATAACCCATGAAACATATTACTATCACTTAAGTTTTTTCAAAATCATTTTATATACTCTAAAGTTCTTGTTATTCATGTGCTGTGTTGATATGCTTTTCAACATTTCGTTAAAATGAGCAATGATTTCAATTAGAGCAAGCCCTTTAGTTGAATATTTAATGTTGTAGCGTCGAAACTAAAATTTTAAAAATTTCGTGTGTCCGTTCAATATACGGATACTACTAATATTAAACTTATATTAATAGTTCTATGCCGCATTTAAAACTCTGAGTGTGATGGCGGCAGACCGTTTAAGAATAGGAAGAAGATATTTTTCTATACCATCTCGCAAAGCTCAGACGATCTCCCGCTGATGTAAACTCAGGTGTAGACCTTGTCATCTGACATCATTTCAAAATTATGAAGTCCGTCCCACAATATCCTTCGTATTGCTTCAAAAACGGGACATTAATGTGGAGATTAAATTTTCCTATTCTGACCGATGCCAACCATTTGTGGAGATGAAAGTTATCTCCATTTGGACTAAAACCAAAATTTGGCATTGCACCTAGGGGAGCGCAAGACTAAAAGGAAAACTCAGTTAAAGAACAATTAAATTACTTTATTTAAAGCAAACATATATATATATAGAGAGAGAGAGATAGAGTTATTTACATACTATTTACAAGGGAAATGATTAGGTACAAATGATAGATTTAGGAAAGGGGTTTTATTAGCTTCTAAACGTTATGCCTAGGGAAAACATCACTTACATTATTTAAATCCTTTGTTGTTCAAAATACATAGCCATCGCTACCACCTCCGCTGCTAACGAGGGAGACCCGTAGCGTCGTCAAACTCGTCGCAAGCAGACCAGTTATCTCATTTCCAATCTCCGAGACTTCTGCTTGAATATTAAACATTACACTGTGTTTTAACCGAACGATACTCCTACGCGCGTCACGTAGTTATCAGGCGCAGAGCGCGTGATAGTTCAAGGACTTCGATTTCTGCTGATCTGATATGCTTATTCAAATTAAGCTTGTTTCGGCGCGTTAAAAAATATTATTAGGAGGAATTAGAATTACGCTGCCAAATTTAGGTAAAAAGCTAGACTGGAAAATACAATTAATATAATTAAATATTACCTACATTAATATAATTAAACTAAATCATCTCACAAAGCAGTTGCTTGTGGAAGTATTCGTTGTAGGAAACCACGAAGGAATGCTCTTGGATGTTTCTCAATCTTCTAGGTCGTGGAGAAAGCAAAATTCTGCTGGTGACTTACTGTGATAATTCTCATCTTTCTTTCGTACCGACACTTCAATTTGAATAAATTAGTCCTGTTCTTCATTCCAAATCTGGTATTCACTGCTGCAATTATTATTACTAGAATTCAGTTTTTCTGAGATATCTGTTCACTTGTGTTCCTAAACTTATTAAAAAGAGGATAAAGATTCCCGAAAAACATTTACGAGGATCTAAATATTTTACAACATAAATCCTCCCACAGATTCCTGTTACGGAATCAAAGCACTGATGATATAATCAAAGGGTAAGTACCCAATTTTAGAATAAAATTAGTTCTTCAAGTATTCTTATTCAATTTTGAACACATGTTTTCTGATTTGCTGCTATATATTTTTATTAAGGAGGATTAAATTACGTCTGAATTGGCTGATTATATCACCTCTTCGTCCTGAATATTAAGATACGAAATTTTTACCCCTTGACTTAATATGCAAATCTATTTTGAAACGATTTTTTGATTTAATGTAATAAAAAATAACATTAAATTATTGTTAATACATAATTAGTTCAATATTTATGTCAATTCGGAATTTAAAAGATCAAAGTAAAAAATGTGATACATTTGCTCCCGCTGCGCAGCCATTCCTGCACAATCGAAATTAATTTTGATGGAATGTCACTAAATTTTCCCGAAAAAGTTATATACATCTTTTATGAGCTTTAATAAATCAGACATTCGATGGATGAAAACAATTTTACTTCATATGATGCACATATGTATTGCATTACTCAAAATTTTTGAAAGGAATGCAGCCATTATTCGAAGTCCTGAAAGTACTTCAAAATTTCTCCTGAGCGGACACTTCGTGTCCAAATTGTTCAGTCAAATACGAAACACTTAGCGTTGGAAAGATTAAAATTTTAAGTAATTAACTTAGCTTTCGCCTGCGTTTAATGAAGCATAAGAAAAGTAGTTCGTCACGTGAAATTAAAGTGGTATTAAGGTTTGATTACTCAGTTTTATTTTCGTCTCTTTATCTTACCGTTGTGTAGTAAATTTTGGAACAGTAATTTTTTTGCGTTCAAAATGACTAGATGAGCCTTTCGTAAACAAAATAATTCAAAGGATTTTTTTTACTAAAAAAATTTGTTTACAAGATTTAAATAATGGTAGTGTGGCTTACGGTGGAATTACGGTTGTTTTTCTGTAAGATCTTTCGAGCATTTAAAATTACTTTGAAGTACTTTTAGGTAGGTGTGAGATTAATAAGATTGGTTGTGTGTAGTTAAGTTTTTAATTAATTAAAATAAAAAACTAAAAAAATGTAGATTAAATACTTTTGCTTTTTACTTTTACTTAAAAAGTCGGAACACATTTATCTCTCCGATGATTCGTCTTAGAATAATTTCTAAAAAATACCCTATTAGCACAATTTTTTTACAATATTGTTAAGATATCTTCACGATATTGTACGGCATTCAGAATATCGAACAACATCGTAAATATATCGTACAATATCTTGTGCAAATGGGGTACATTATTCAAATAAAAATATAATTATCAAATAATATTTCCCTGAATTTCAGATTTCAAA
>BGPR01001355.1:27052-100039 GCA_013235015.1 Araneus ventricosus | reverse complement strand
AAAAATATAATTATCAAATAATATTTCCCTGAATTTCAGATTTCAAAGTACTGTTCGTTTCAGAAAGCCGTGTCTATTTATTTTGGACGATTTTACTCCGTAGAGGGGTGACACTCACAGATTAAGAAAACCGCTTTTTCGTAGTTATTTGATAGATGCGATTTTTTTTGAGCTTTTCTTTTCTGATAATAATATTCATTTCCTTTTTGAATCGTACTATTCCGTTTTCTCTCGAAATTTGTGTAATGTTTCTATATATTGTTTGGTAGGGGAAAACATCTTCTGCTCCATTTTTCATTCCACCCCTATTTTTGAGAAATCAAAGTCAACTGGTCAACTCAACAAAAGCATTGAGGATTTCAGTGTCTTCAACTAAACAGTAAGCATTATTTCAACTTTTTGGGGGACTAATATTTTTTGAAACAAAAATCTAACTCGAATAATATTTTATTAATTTTCATTATTTATTTCTACACCTAATAAATCCTATATGTCTTTTTTAATTTCTTTTTTATAGATAGAAGGAACTGAACCTGAAAGTACTCTTACTTTCATTTTAAACAATAAAAGAGATGCAAGAAAAATCAGGACTCTGTGTGTGCTTTGTATAAAGATAACGAAAGAAATCGACAACAACCATTTCTTGAAAAAGTAAATGAAAAGCAAAATATTTTTTTAATTAACTTCTGGTGTTTATGATGTTTATAAATCTAGACATTATTTCCGATATAATATAAAGATGATTTATATATTTTTTATAAACTTTGGAAATCATGATTCCTTTTCACTAAAAGCAACTCCGTTACTCGATTTATGGGTCAAGCAATTAGAAAAATAAAATATTCAAGAACATGAATTATATGATACACAGAGACATATTTAGTATATGTAGAGAAAACTTTCAATAAATACAGCTTTGATTTTTTTTAATAATTGTTATCTAGACATTGACAGGAAAATTGTCAGAAAAAAAGTATCGTTGTTTCTTCAAGGCCAAAAATCCTATCCAACTATTTTAATCGAATATTCATTATGTAAGAGTTTTTTTCAGAGCTAAAACTCACAAGCATCATCACATAAAAAATCTTTAAAACCGTAGCTATTTTCATCATGGACAAAATATACGTATGTAAATTTACAGTGTTTGAATTTTTGTAAAACCAAATGAAGAAGAAATTTTTTATTTCTAAAGTAGTCGTACAATCTTCTAAGAAAAACATGTTTTCATGAAAATAACCAATTTAGAAGTCGAACAGATTAATTCCTAAATAACACTGAAAACAATTAAGGCATATTTTGTAATAGCTATTTCAAGTATAAATATTTAATACTTGAGTTTTAAATTTTTTTAAGTGAAACATTATATTAAAAGAGCTTTACAATATTTCCCAGGTTCCAAACTTGAAAACAATACACATATTATGCCAATAGGAGAAAAGAAAGAAAAGTCGGCCTCTTCCCATGAGTGTCCAACTTGGAAAGAGTGGGTTCCTGTAAAACATAAACTTCAAATGAAAATTCTCTGGGAAATCGGAAAAATGAGATGTTTATTATATATGTTATATTATTTTTCTGATAAGATCTTATTTCGAATTACAAAACAAATTGCAGCTTTAAATGAAGAAAAATACTTGAAATTAAGTGAATCAAAAATAAAACATTCAAATTCTAGCGTTTAGGGTTAAAATTATTTTGTTATATACAGAAATTTTATCTTTACTTTAACCGAAGGGGGAAACAAGCATGTAATTCTTTGTACATCAGAGTACAAAATGTTCAAAACATTGAAAAATTTTCAAATGTGGAGGTTAAAATGCATTTTTTTACCAAGATGACATTATTAAAACATGTTGTAAGAATCGTAAAATATTTTCTTCATTAATAGCTGAAAATTTTCGATGTCTTGCACATTAAATGCACAGTTAATTTAAAAACTCACTCATTTATTTTACTTTTCCATAGTAAAACGAAACAAAAAACATATATTGCATCACTTAAGAACATTCAAGGATATTTTTACTATGTATCACAAAAGATTATTTTATTACATGAAATAAAACTTGATTTAAAAAGGAAATTATTATTCTGTAATACTTAAAATGAGAAAAACTGCATTTAATGAACCGAAGAAAATACTCAATAAAGATATTTTTTTTCAACGTTCTTAAAGTCTGTAGCTTAAAATTATTTGCTTTATATCGCTTATATTTTGATTAGGGTTTGCTAAGAATTTATTATTTCCAAATACTTTCGACCGTGCAAAGAACTTTATGGGCACTACATGAGCTGTTTTATAAATGTGAAACATTTAATAAATATAAACGACACTTCTATCGCCCAAAATGATCCCACCAGGCGCTTTGTAACATTTTCTTTCTTTCCACGAGAAAAGCAATAAAGTTGTTCAGTTTCATACGAGTCTAGTAATATAATTTATGTTTCGTTCACAAAGCAATGGAAGGATTTTTAGAACACAGCAATTGTTGCCCGGATACTTTACTCTCTAAAAATACCAGAACACACGGTTTTACAACTTTTGAATTCGGTTTTCAAAAGTTCTAGACGGAAATTGCCTCGGAAAACAACGATGTAATGTTGTAAATTAGCACTTTTTCCGATGAAATATCAGTCGTTTCTTTCTGTTGTCGTTTTAGAACACATAAAATTCAAGAGTGTTTGAAAGGTTCCTCAAAGTTATTGCTCACAAAATTCTCATTTGCACAGCAAGTGATATCTTACTTGTTTTTATTTCATAGATATTATATATAATTTTCATTTAAACGAAACATTTACTGTAAAAAAACAAAGCAAACTTGCAAATTAAATCTTAAAATCAGAATATATTTTGCATTAATTAAGAAATTCAAAAAGCATTCTGATAATACTGATTTCTGACTTAAAAGACGATTTATTTGTTTTGTAACTACTTTCTTGCTTTGGCTGAAAAATTATTGGCTTACTAAATTCTGAGTTAGTAATTTTTGCTTTATTGAAATGATTAATGATATAAATAGTTTCATTAGTTTTTAAGACGATTCTGAACTCTTTCAAGAACGTTTCAAACGCATTCTTCCAGATTTCTTCCCCCTTTCTATGGTTAACATCTGGATTGACTGGTTGGGGAATTAGTTTTTGACTAGTTGGGGGACTAGTTTTGCTATATAGCGTTCAGAACAATGAATGCTGTCAAGGATGTATTTACTGCAAATTAGGGTTGCCACATGTTCCAAGACCCCACATTCCGCTGTAGTTTGGGGCATTTTTAGTGAAGGATATATCCAAAAAACTGCAAGATTTTCAAACAAGTTCCAGACGCAATTTTTATCTAATCTTCAGAATTCCTTTTGTGCTTTCAAAACAAAACAAGTTCTTACATTTTTTTACATACAAGTAAAAACACTGCGATGGAAAAAAAATGTAAATGAAATGTTAAAACGTTTCTCTTCTCCTAACGTTAAATAAAGAAAAGTGTATTCTCGTAGAATAATGAAAGAAAAGTCCCGAATATCGCGTACCTTTTACTTAATTCGTCTTCATTCATAAAAATACGTCTAAAAAATAATAATATAAAAGTGGTTATGTTGTTCTTGGTTGTGCATAAAAATATGTGCATGAATTTTAAAAGTTTTCTATTGACTTCCGCTAAATAGAGCAAAGTGAATTTTCATGGAATAAATAGGTGAAAGATTCCGGATATATTTTTTTTTCATTTCAATCCATATATGCATGGGAAAAGGGCATTTTTCGAAACTTATGCTCAAAAGAAAGTTTCAATCAAAATGCATGCAGTAATGGAAAACAAAGGACCCATTTTAAACAATGCTTTACTTTCGTCAAGGAAAGAGAACCAGGTCTCATTTTTCTCACACAGTTGCTTGCATATCTTTGCTCAAGAAAGAAGCTTGCTTTTGGATTTTGCTGAATATTTCCATTTTAAGCACAATGCTCGATTTAGTGTACAAATGGTCAAAGATAAGTAAGTCTAACATTTATAAATGAAGCATTCTATGTGATGGTTTATAGAGAAAAAATATGTATATTGGTCATAGAAGTTGAAAATGTTTGCTTTACAATTACGTAGCAAATATTTTGTATGCCAGTGAGAGTAGAGATATTGAAAGCTTGCTTTTCTGACTTTGTCATGAGTTACCATCATAGGTTATTTTTAAATGAATAATTAAAACTTGCAGAAAAGAATAAAATGAACTCTCATTTTGAGATTAATTTAGGAAACATTCAGGAAACAATAGTCGAAACTACATAAAAAAATAAACAGTTGAGCAGAAATGGAAGATTTATTAAGAGAAAAAAGATCGAAAGATAATTCTATCGATATATTTGGATAGATATATTCAATATTGCTGTTATTTTCTACATTATATATTTAAAACCCAATATTTTTAGTACACCAATTTAATTATTCGCTTATTTATTTCCTTATATATATATATATATATATGAAAGAAAGACCAATGATTGCTGTCTTACTCCTGAAAGAATGTTCTTGCTTCAAATAAAATGATTTTAGACACGCATTTATGAATTAACTCATTTAAAAAATAAAAATGCTTTATGTTACAATGGAAATCTAATCATTAGTAATATAAATTTCCAATCCTCTTAAGTAAATAGCTGCTTGTTTTTATACACGATACTTAACAAATTTATCACTAATTCGAACTTCAAAAATTAAAAGTTCTCAAACAACTATTACTATCTTAAAAAAGAATTTTCAACCCATGAGAGCATAACAGATTCTCCAGGTAACACATGTAAAGATATTACGAGAATTTCTATATTTTGATGTTCTTTATTTACTCCTCTGAATAATTTAAAGTTTAGTCCATGTCATACAATAGCAATGAAAAATATCCTAATGAGAATTGTTACTTGGATTAAGGTTCAAAATGGTAGCATCCTGAACTTTGTTTTCATTTGAATATATTCGTGTGTATTGCAGCACTTTGACTGTGTGACTTTATATAGAATTTTCTGAAAAAAATTAAAGCATTGGAATTTCAGTTTGCTATTTCAGAATATTATAAAACAATGATTTTCTCATTTATAAGCATATATAATTGCAGTAAAATATATAATTACAGTAAGACCCGGTTAACCGAACTCGAATTAACCGAAACCCTGGTTATCCGAAATGTCTCTGAAATCGGTGATAAAAAATCACGAACTGTACAGCAGGGAAATACTCAAGAAGACGAGAATTTTTTTGAAACGCTGTTTGGTCCGTTTGATTAATGGACTGTAATTACAAAACGACAAATGATTTAGACGAATTACATGATTTTTAGTGATTTATTGAAGATGATGCTCCAGAATGGAGACATCCGACGAACACGAACGAAAGGCAGAAGCGAATCTGACAGAAACAAGCATTCTTACAGAATAACCGCCAAACTGGCGGTGGGGTTACAGTTAAGCACAGATCTTTGCAATGCAGGCGCCAACAAACGCTATCTCCATTCTTTTCATTCAAGCGTCCCCAAGCAGGTCAATCATTATTTTTAGAATACTAAAATTGAAATTAATTGGTATTAACAGTATTAATTGCGATATTTTTTACATGCGCCTGTCAGGCTCTTTGCTCTCGAACTCGCGGGTGCAGCTGCTGGGCCCGACAGAGGGTTAACTTTAATAAAAGACATAAGTGTAGCCTACAAAGAGAGTTTTGAATTCGTTTTACACTCGAAACATTTCAGAATAACATACTATAATTTGATACAAAAGAGTAATAAATGTTCATGGCTTAACTGAAAAAATTGTTATCCGAAGCGAATTCCCCCCTTTGTTCGTTTAACCGGGGTTGCACTGTACATAAAAATATTTTCGATGAGCTTAATTATACAAAGTTTTCAAACCAGAAAAAGAAAAAGAAAAATAAATAAACAAAACAAAAAATAAACAATCTATCATAATAAAGCATTCCTTCGGATCTTCCAGATAAATAAAGACACCTTTCTTTCAACCAAGTTTCTACGAAAGAAATCCCACCCATCATTCCTGCATATTAAACGAAGAACTGAAATACAAATTTTCTCCCAAAAACTCGTTATGGAACCTTCCGGGCAATAAAATGCCACAGGCTTTTGCATAATAAAACACTTTGCGAAGGAAACTTTTGCGAAAGACGGATGCACTTTAAAGTCATTTCGAATAAACCTATCTGGTTATTACCGGAAACATGCATTCATTCCCAGAAACCTTTGTTCGTGGATACAGGCGTAATGCCTATTTGACATTATGAAATTTGAATACAATATTTCCAGCTCAGATTCGGATTATAAAGCCTGGAATTTGTGGGTGTTACGGACACAGATGATTATGTAGAGGGGAGCGAATAAAGGATTTGAAAGAAAACTGGAGATTTAGCTATGCTGATTCAGCATATTTGAGGTTCTACGCACTGTTGCCCACGAAACTTAGTACCATCGCTCAAATTGTCATGAAATCGTTTTATACGTTACAAAATGTTACAATACGTTTTATGTGTTGTTTCTAAATATACTTTATGTTGTTAGACACGCATTCTTCTTTTAAGAATTTGCGAATGAGATGTTCAATACTGATTTCTCAAAAAAGATACAGCAAACTTTTTGTTTCAGCATTTGAAATGTTTTAAAAAATTAGTTCTTCGGACGAATCTCTTAATTTTGAACAATGGTCAGACAACGAAGATGACACCAGAGGCAGGACACATCTTCCAAATTTGCAAACCAAACCAGCAGAGACATGTTTGACGGCATGTGTTTTAAGCATGCACAAGAGACTTGCGTACAAGGCTGATCTTTGATGGCATCGGGTAGTGAATTTCGGTCTCAAAACCGAGATTTTGCCACAAGACCACTGCGGCTTTTCAAACACAGAGAAATTGGCAGTTTACAGTGTTTTGAAATTTGGAATTTCAGATACCTCGATCTATAAACTTACATATTTTGGGATTTTCAAACGTTTAAACGTAACTTGGCCGTAATACCGTAAGAATATAGATTTGATTCGAATGTAATGCTTATGTCAGTTGAACCATTAATGCGGTCAAATCCCGGATCCGTGATTCAGTTTTTGATCGAAGGCTATAATTCACCATTTGAGTTTGCTTTCTTCAAGCCTAATTATGAATATTTGAATGTCTGTAACGACAGGAAAATTGGGAATTAAATACAATTATGATAGTGAAATAAAAGAGATAATAATTTTTTGTCGTTTAACAATTAAATCTGATGCCGTTCCATTTACTTAGAATGGTATGCGCAGCATTCTGATTTGCAGTCGTACTTAACTCTATCGATACGGGAAGGTCCAGAACGTCCCTTCAAGCAAAAGATGGCGGCCATCCGAAACTTACGAGAACTATTGTTAAATTTCGATCCCCTTTTGTTAAGTGTGATTGATTTCACTCCCGCGGTGCGCGTTTTCATCACTAGAGAGCTCGCCTAGATGGACCATTGAGGTTTCTGAGGAGAGAAGTGAACTTCCCATATCTTTGAAAGAGGAACTCGGACTTTTCAGTATTTTGAGGTCCCTCTATTCCAATGGTCTTAGGAATCAGAGGGTTAAATAAAATCTATTCGGCAGAAATTCTATACGAGATATTAATGGGAAACACGACGCCGAATGAGCAATGACTTTTTTTCATGAAAACTGCATTTGTAAATCGATCACATGAATATTAACACTAAACGTAGAAACAAAGCCTTAATATCATTATTTCAGTCTGTTACTACTTTCAGGCTTTTTGGTATAGTAATTTAACTGAAAAACTGAAATTATTGTGATGGCGGAACCCACTTCCTAATTTAAAAAATTTCAATTACCTAATTTTTTTGGACGGAAAATAGAAAAATGTACGATAACATTGCCCTTAGTTTAATCCCTTGACTTCAGTTTTTCAGTGTTTTCTGATTACTGAACAAATATAAATTAAAATTCTTTTCTGTTTACTACGGAAAATTATGCTGGCAATCAGGCCTTATTGGCTTCAAATACCATGTTGTGAAGTTATACCAGTTATAAATTATGTTCATAAAAGTCAACTTCTAAGGAAATCAGTTACAACTTTAGTACACCTTTAAATATACAGTCATTTTATTTTAACAAAAATCTTGGTTAATGCTTTTTCATTCGTCTTCCTCTTAATATTTGTTACTTCTTTGATTTCTACTACTTAAGCACAATTGCATTAATTCAAAGTACTGCAATAATTTTTCATCTTCAGTTAAAACTGATGCTTTAAGAAAAGTTAATTTGAAAATAATTATCAGATAATTTCATGCACAAATTTTCAAAAGAATTTATTCATTTTCTTTCTTTACTTCTTTTCTTAGTATTCTTATAAGTTAGTTTTTTTTATTAAAAGCACGGAATATTAGTAAATGTTTGGCAACCCAATGAATTAAAAAAATTCCTCAAATAAAAATTGATAAAATTGATTGAAAATAAATCTATTGACTTTAATCAAGAAGATCAGTATTTGGTACATCATTTAAAATCCCTCTTAGTTAAACGCTTACATTCATCTATTGCATATCGTCAAAATCTTTTTTCCTATTATTCTTATTAAATTAAATCACTAAAACACAAATACAGACGATTCCCTCGGTAAAAATGAATAAATTGTGGATTTTTGTGGTCGTTAAAATTCCACTTCCGAAACTCAGCTTTGAGAATATCCCATTAGCAAATATAAATAGAGAGAGGCACCATTTTTGCCACTGTTTCTGTCATATTAGTCATTAAAATATGGAGTGCGGCTAATATCTCGGAATTAAGCCGACGCTTCTGCTCGTAACAAGAGGTCCAATCGAGAAGTCCCATCTACATAATGAAGAGCCAGAAATCCCGCGGTCCAAGACGCTGGTATGCTCGGAAAATGACAAGCTTAGCTGAAATATTCCAAAACTTGGAATAGTTTTCTTTGTGGGATCGCTCTACTAATAAGAATTATTCTTTTGGAGATCCTACGGTTTTTCGTAACGATCTTATTTTGGTTTGATATCGGATTTTTTTCTGTAAGTTTCGTTTGATTTTTTTTTGGTAAAGGCAGAAACATTCTGAATAAATAATGAACGATGAATATTTGTATTCTAAAATCCTTTTATAAAGAAAAAAAAGAGAGGCATCATAAGGACTTTGTAATCCTTTTTGATAACAAGATATTCTTTTTGTACTCAGTAACAGGATTCATTATTGATGCTTACTTTGTGTTATAAAAATGGAAAAGAACCGTATATATTTGTTTTCGAAAGAAAGTTTAAAATAAGCAAAATGTAAAACGTTCCTTTAATGATAATACGGAAAGAAAACTCTTTAATTTAACTGAACCCCAAACAAAAGCCATTATTTAAAGATTAAAATTTAAACCATCCTCTGTATTAACGTTATGTTTAGAAATATTTGTATTCTATTGTTAGTTTCAGTAGTAGAGATAACACATATAAATGCGAAGTAAATGCTGTAAAGTACATACAGAATTTATTTTTCTCCTTATTCTTTAATTTAGGCATTTCTGATAAATCATATCATCAAACAGACATTTGAAACTTTAAAAATTGCTCACAAATAAATGCTATGGATAATTTTTTATCTGTTTATCTCGAAATCACAAAGAAAAAAAGGAAACTCAAGAGTTAAGCGAGAGTAAGAGACGCTGTGATGATCTTATGATTAGTATCAATCAGGAAGTAATCGCAATTTCTTGAGAATTACTTTCGATCAGGATAGAATCTCAGTTATTCAAAAGACGAAATTTATTTGAAAGCACCTCGATTCCAATTAAAAAAATTCAATTTGTAGTCAGCAAATTTCAGGCTAACATGTACTAACATGGATAGACCCACTTAATATATAATTTTTCAAATCCAGCATACAGCGAAATTTCTCATCAAATCATAACATTTAAAAAAGTCGAACAGAAAATGATATTTTAAATTTATACTTCTAATTGCGTATATCCATAGCTCAGTAATTCATATTCTCAATACAACCGTGTTATTTTTAAATTTTTTTCAATTGGTTTTAGAAAATTTAATAGTTGATAAATAAAATAATTTATAATTAAATAATACGGTTAATAAATTTTGGATATGAACAATGGAGATTTTTTTTAGTAAAGAATGTTTGATTAAGAAGCTAATGTTTTTAATAAGTAATTTCAATTTGATAGAAAGTTAAAAACTCTCTCTCTCTCTCTCTCTCTCCTCTCTCTCTCTCTCTGTGTGTGTTTGAAATAATCTTTCCTGCATACTTAACATTCATTAATATAGAAAAATAAAAAAATCCTTTTGTGTTAAAATCTAAAATTTACAAAAAATGATAAAAATTTCATTAAAAATTTAAAAATATTCCTAATTCAAAACCTCAAACGAAAACAGCATTTAATGTGGTAATACATTTCGCGATAAAACTCATTTAAAATATACTAAATAAGTTCATGAAATCTGGTAAATAATTATTTAACTGTTTTTACACATTTCAGACAAATGATAGTATATTATAAAAGTGCATATTTCCAAATTATGGTGACTATTAACATTTACCCCCTATTTTCCCGGAATCTGACATTATTTGAGATAAATAGGATACTCTTTGAAGATTGAAAGTGCTCAGATGGATTATGCACATGTGTATGACGAAATGTTATTTATATCTTCTATATTCACACAAAACAATGTGTCAGTTACTAGATAAATGGCAAGAATTTTAGCAATAATGCGGATATTTTAATAACTCTTGCGCAGTTAAGCAAAAATAAATAGTAGATATTTACAATTCATGCTGTTACAATTTTCATTCTTCTCATGGCAACAATTTATATTGGTCTATTTTCCCAAGGTCTCCGGTCTGGTCTATGGTCCCCAACAATCCCCATGTGGCAGTAAAGTTGGCCTACAAAGCTTTTGACATGGGAATGACAATGTGTCTTCTTGTTCCTGTTTTAAGATCCATATTTGGACAAAAACTGTACATAAGATAATAAACTTTCACTTGGGATAATAAATTTAGAATTTTCAGAGCAAATTCCGAACTGTGATGCATAAGATTCAATGGATAATTTTATGTTTAGAGCCTGGCTTCATGAATTATATGAAGAAAAAGAGAAATATTTGTTGATTCGTCAAAAATTTCATCAAATGTGATTCCAAGCAATTGGATATCTCTATCTTATTTATCATCTTCTATTAACATTGTGCACCAAGAGAATTAACTTTATATCATATCGAAAAGAAGCGCATACATATGTTAGGTAGAATTGAATGTTATTATTCATTTTTAAGTTAAAACAGTTACTGATGATAAACGTAGATTGATTTTATTAGAGAACAGAGATTGTCTGTGCCTAAGAAATAGTTAAACACGAAACCTAAGTTAACGTTCGGTCGGGCGCAATACAAATGCTAACACGATTGGGAGCAACTCATCTGTGAGATTAAAAGTTAAATTTTTGCTTTGCTTTCAGGAAAAGTTGGCAAACTCAACTATTCGGTCATACAAAGCTATATTTGCGTTCTTAGCTAATTTTTTTAATAATTCTTTGCAATTTAAACTAACAAAATGTCCAGGAAATCAGGAGGGAGTTGTTGTTTGCTTTCCCGTAAGGTTCCGTAGCAATGACAACTTTTCTCGATGAGACCCTAAAATAATTAGACATTTTTGAAACAATATATAGGTAATAACGATTAATAGGGGCGGGACGCAGGTATACGAACTTTTACAGTAACATAAAAAGAAATATTGAGAAAAATTTGGGAAATTAAAAATACAAACCTTATCAGGTGCAACTCATCAACCAGATTAACGTGTCCCTTACGTACATCAAACAAGCACTAGAGATAAGACAACAATATTCTAGTGTAATTGGTAGGGAGCCAAGAAGCAATAAGAGGTCCCACACCTTTCTCTGTAAAACCCGCACTTGGGCACAAAAAAATATGAGTGGGTCATCTTAAATATTAGATGCGTCTAACAGATGATTAAAATTCTAAAGGTTTTGAGGTATGTTCAACACATGATGTAAAAATATAATTACCGAGTAATAAGCATTACAGTTCGAAAACATTATCAAAAGATTCGTAGTATGGTATCTCGCAAAACAGTAAAATAGAATACATTTTAAGATACATTTCCATCTCTTTTAAAAAGAATTACAAAGGGATGGATAAGGGTGTTTAATTGAAGTAGGCTTAAAAGAGTCTAGAAATAGTTAATATTATGACGCCATTGCACCGCGTAAGACAACTGCAGTTAAAGGTTAGATGACATGGATAGATATGTCTGAGATGATTGTGAAATCATGTAAACTGACTCCGCTATTTTAAATAGTTGATTGCCACCTTTGGGATACAGAATGTAGCAAATAGTTTCTAGATCTAAATTAAAATTGCAAATGAATTTTATATAAAGCAAAAAGAAAAACTTTCAGCTTAAGAAAGTAGTGAAGTTATTTAAAATTATTTTAAAACAAGAAGTTTCACTACTTACTTATATTCTTAATTTTTTTTAATATTTCCTTTATAAACTATATTTGATTATTTGATTTTTCGTCTGCGTACTATTTTTGTTAACTGGTAATCTAAAAACTCTAAAAACATTGTCTTGTTGATTGTAATATCTATTGAAATGCTATGATACTAAACCTCCTTTTCATCTGAAAACAAACCTTTAGAGTTATTAACCATGTTTCCCATTTTATGAGAAATAATCTTCTACTTTGCTTAAACCCCATTTTCTTCGCACGATGAGGCAAACTGATGAAAAAAATAATCCCGAGCAGCGATTCCTTTTTCTTTCGTAATTCTACCTTAGTACTTGCATATAGATATTTTTTTCCCCTGTCAAACTGCTAAGTAAGCTGTTACAATGAAATCGACCGGAAAACGATCTGAGCCTTTGCAGGAAAAAAAAGTACAGAGAATAGGCAGGAAAAAAACCGGCAGGCGTGGTCGATGGGAGGGAAGATTTCTCCACCCTCCGACGGGTAAGCACGCGATCCATCGAGATAGGAAGAGATTTTCTAGTCTTAAAAAGTCCAGAAATTGTTGAAATGACTCATCAGCGCCAAGTCTGGGCAATGGCTCTTCAGGGAATACCTCAAATGTATTTTAGGATTCTGCGTTCAGAATTCACGGAAACAAAGATTGCTATCTTGGCCACTGAAATAAAATGAAGCTTTACTGTTTTTAATTTTCTGTACAATCGCTTCTTTCATAGTCCATACTACGCGATAAATTTTAATGAAATCCTCAGATTTTGCTTAGGACTTTATTTTGCTCTTTTTTGCAATTGTGATCTAGAAAGATCTAAAACTTCAATGTAGAAAATCTGTGTATATAAAACGCTAACATATGTGGCACAGAAAAGAGAATAATTCCTCGTTTGCTGATGGGAATGATCGGTTTGTTTGCAAATCAAAACCGGTAGTCATGTTAGGCCTAACTTTATAAGTATAGCCTGCTACTATATTCGGTCTGGTGTAAAAGAACTTTTTCTCGAGAAAAAATGAGTTTAAGACTTTGAGTTCACAATAATTCTTTCTATATATTATATATATAAAACGCTAACGTATGTGGCACAGAAAAGAGGATAATTTCTCCTTTCCCGATGGCAACGATCGGTTCGTTTGGGAAACAAAACCGGTAGTCGTGCTAGGCATAACTTCATAAGTATAGTCTGCTACTATATTCCATCTGGTATAAAACAAATTTTTCTCGAAAAAATGAGTTTGAGACGTAGATTTCATAATAATTCTTACAATATAATGAAACTTTGAATGAAATTGTTCTGAAGAGAACAATTAGAAATGAAGCAGATTGGCTTTGGCGATCCACAGAACATTCAGATGAATGTAAAAATAGATTAAATCAGAGAAGGGGAAATAGTGTTAAATTCACAAATAGAGTTGAACATTATGAAGCTTATTGTTGTCAACATTGTATATTGGGTACTTTTGAACCACTTGAGAACTTTTTTGCCTTGGCGTATTTTCTTGGAGCGCTTAATCGCCACCTTGGCTCAACTTCTCTCTTGACGACAGTTGACGCGTGCTGTAAATTTGGCGTCGGGAACCAGAGTGCGCCAATTTGGCGAAAGTGCATGATATGCATATAACGGAGCGCAAAAGCTCTGCTCTGGATCAGCCTAGAGATAAACAGTTTTTGATAAATAGATTTTAAAAATAACACTGAAAAGTTTTTCTTTAAATATACAGTAATTCATGTTTTATCAGCTGTCTGAATTTTCAAAAAATACACGCAGAAGGTTTAACCAAGTTTGTATATTTTCAAAGTTTAGAAATTTTTAAACTATTGACTAAATTGCTGATTTTGATTCGTAAGACAAATATAAAGAACAACACTGGAAATTATGATCATATCAACAATCGTTTAATTTCAATTTCAAAACACTTCAAACGCGGCAAAATGTGTTCATGCTTCATCACCATAGTGCAAAAAAAAGGAAAATACTACAGCTGGTAATTTGACAATCAAAAGAATTTCCTAAAAAATATAAATGAAGATACTACTTCTGTACTACTGTTCATGCGAAAAAATTATGCACATTCATGCTGAGAAAACAGACACTGAGAATGTCTTTCCATCGAATAGAAGCAAAACACGGTACGCAAAATCTCATATAGAGATTTTCGTTAAAATATTAAAAGGAATTTCAAATTTGTACTTATTCTTAAATATTATTTGTGCGCTATATTTACGTGTCTTGTGTAATAATTACTTTAGTTTTCATTCTTAAAGCATTCCTTGGAGAAAATAATTTGCAAACATTCCAAAAGCGATACTTCTTGAGGATATTTAACTTCACATATTTAGGAACAAAGATGCAAAGGATAGCATTATATTCAATTTCATAAATAGTCAACTAACGTTCATTCAAAATGGATACAAAGCTTTCACATTTCCTCCATAAATACATATCTGTTTCTTAATCATCATAATCCTGGATGCCCAGAGCCTATAGGATGTCTATTTATTCACTCTCGAAAATAATTCTAAATAAAATTAGAATGTGTACTCACGTGAAATAAAATTTCTAAAAAAGACTTATAATATATAACGCACAATGATTTTATTTTTTCTTTCAATTTTACCGAATTCATATTTTTTTATATTTAAGATACGCGACGTGAACTCCAGTGGGAATAAAGCTTTTAAAGCATGGATAAAAAATAAACGAGATCATAGAAATAAAATGAAATCAAAAAATGGAACCATAAGAAAAAAGAATGCTTTCATTTTTTTTTCTTTGCTTTATGAATCATCTTTTTTTCTTATATTCAGTGCTGAAAGATTTTCCCTATGCTTTACCAGTAATTAATTAAGATTTTCAAATAATAATTATTTCGCACATTTGCAAAAAAGTTATCTATTATTCAATTGCCTAAAAATGTTATATTTTTATATTATTTAACAATTAAAACATATCGGTGTCTGATTACAATCCGAACAGTTTATATCATTTTTTAAAAAGTAGCATTTAAAAAATTCAGCGATTTGTTCATATTTTAACGCTTTTTTTAAGTTGCATATTAATTAAAATTCAACAAGTTGGGTTTTTTGCTCTTATTACCTGAATGAAATATACGAAGGGAAAAGCAATTAAATTTATTATATATATTAAAGTAACTAATATTAGTTTAGAATATATATATATATTCAAGGAAATTTATATTAAAAACTTGTAAAGAGAAATTATTTGAAATAACACTATTTAAAAGATATTTATAAATAAAAATATAGCACGCCTTGGAAAAAAGACCATAAAACGAATTACATTATGTTTCTGCAAAAGTAATTTATTTACTTTTCAACCATTTTTTTAAAGTGGTTTCAAAGTATTTCTTCATCATGTTCGGTAAAATAATTATTAATTATTGATTAAATTTCTAATTAAAATGAGTGCAGCTTCGCAATATGTGATGTTTCTTAATATGTATTTAAAATACACATTTTGAGCTAGATAAATGTTTCAAAGTATTATAGAAAAAAGAAATTAAGCTGAATTTTTCAGAATTGATTATTAAATCATAAGTAGTAGTTTGGTCAATGGATTGGGATTTGTTTTACTTTCCATGACAAACTGCATACATTTTGGTCCATTTTAAAATAGTGAACTCGAAACCCTTAAATGGTGGCTGGTTTTCGATTGTAGATATAACTAAGCCTAACTGATTTCATTTCGCATTTCTTAATTTGGCATTGAAGAATATAAACTCTGATCATGTCGTTTATCAACTGGGTAATTCAGATTTCCCAATGGCTCATTGAACTCATTAAATAATTCAGGAATTCTAATTTGATTCAATCGACATATCGATACGACAAAACAGAAAATCAGGTAAGTAATTATGGACAATTTTCTTCTTGATTTTCACACTATTCTTTATTTAAAACTTATATTCACAATAAAAATATATACTGTATGAAAATTATTTCAAAATTTTTATTATCGTTTATAAAATATATTAAAATTTTAGTTATTCTCTAGAGATCTGAAGTATTTATACTGCCTTGTAGTTAGCAATAATTCCTGTAATGACTGTGTCGCTTTACTTAAAATTTATTTATTCAACATTTATTCTTATTTGTGAAACATTTTAAGAAATGTAAGTAGAGTTTTTTTTACAGGTAGCAATTAAATTTTCCTTCATTCTCTTTAAATGGCTTCTTGATTTGTTCCACAAAATTGGAATGAATTGTTGGAGTCTGAATTCATGAAACATATTTTAATATCATATAGAGGAAAGAAAAAAAACTCAGTTTTTACATGGAGTGAGAAGAAGTTGTATCATTCCTTTTCTATCAACAACTTATTTTATTCGAAACTGTTTGCTTAGGGTTCAGTACATTTTAGGATAACTTATTGCGTTCGATTATTCTTTCTATCCCTTTTTGCTGTTTGACTCCTCCCGTTGTATTCACATGTCATACATTTGTGCTAACTCCGGGATTGCACAAAAAAAGAATTTTAAGAAATTTAAATTTTAACATTACTTGTTCATAAACTCTAAGATATCTTTCTTGGATCACCAATAGCTTTTAAAAGCATAAATTACTCCTTTATAAAATCTCACGAGAATTTTATGTTATATTTTCTGTGTAAAGTAAATTTAAATTTGCTTCATAATTGAAACTAAATAATTTACAACATAAATAATACAAATTAAGGATTTACAACATAAATAATACAAATTAAGGATTAACAACATAATAATACAAACACAATAATATAAAATACAGCATAAATAATACAAATGTATTGATAAACCCGAGATAAATAAATTAAATGTTCTAAACAATTGTTTTTAATCAATAACGCATTTTGGGTTCAAAGAAAAATAGATAATTGAAATTCAATTATTTGCTTAATACACATGGAATTAATTAATGGTGTAATTAACTTCATTTTAAACTGTATTTGAGAACACAAAAAACTTTATCAAAAATTTTTATTAATAAATAGAATTAAAGCAAATGACGAGAGCAAGCTATATTTTATTTTAATGTATTTGAAACTTATTCTACAATCAACGCAATTAAAAATATATTATTTCAGGATAAATAGATAATATTTTTTAACAATGCAACATTTCTTATTCAGTTACACCCGCAGAAAAAAAAGTTATTTGAATTTATTTAGCATAATTACGGAATTTTTTGCATCTTCGTATTGAAAATTTGTAAACAGATTCAGATTACAGCTTTTCTTATTATATATTAAAAATGCCGCAAATTGCATGTTAAAATTCTTATGCAGTTATATACTGTAAACTTTTATTCGTATATAGTTACACTTCAGTGTTGTAGTTGAAAGGAAATATTGTACAGACGTAATTTAAAAAATGATATAAATTATGAAACTTTTGCGATTAAAATGTTTCATTCCGTATAATTAACTCTCTTAATGAATCAATTTTGATTTTATTTCTTTAAAAAGATACCACGCAAGATCTTGGATTTAATTTATTGTTTATAATAAATTATTAATATAATAACTTGGACACAGGATGAACTTGAACTTACTTGAAAGAAATTATAGAGTACAGTAGATTTCAGTAAGTGAAAATAATTTATTTTGTTTGATCATAATTATTTCTTTTTTTATAACAGGAAAGAATAAATATAACAACATTGTCTTATATGAATATAATTGTAAAATTCCATTGCACTTAAAAGAATTATTAAAATACAAATACAACCATTTTGTATTTTAAATTACCAAAGAGTCTTCTGTTGTTATTCGTCATGGACGAATCATCAGAAATGATTATTGAAGTCAACAATCATTATATCCATGAAGAGCTTTTCCCATGGAACTCTTTTTTCACGAAGAACTGCTGTCATTCAAAAAATATCTTCAATCTTAATCCATAAATGTTCCACCGCACTCCTCTGAGCTAATAACTTTATTTTCTATTTTGTAATCAATGGCTTCTATCTTCTTATCTTATGGTAACTACAGACATGACATTACGCCACCCCACACCCCTGGTGCCTATAACCTCAAGGGTTATCTAACCAGTTGGATAAATGCAGGGTGGATGAGTACAACCACTTCTATCACAGGGCCCTGAGATTCCACTTAAATTCCATACACCCTATACAACTTTAAATTCTCTCTTCCCCATGATTTAAACTTATGAAAAAACCACAAAAGTTACACTGGAGCAATTACAGAATCAAAACAAATAAACGCTTTGTCTGGGCAACACACTCTTAAAGAGTTTGACATTTACAGACGGAAATGATACTAAACATTTAAACTACAGAAATTAATTGAATACAATACAAGCAGGAATCACGCAAATAAAAAAGTCTGGAAAATAAACACAATTAAATAAAAAAAATATCCAAAAACTGTTCTGAATAAAAAATGAAAGAATAAATAAATAAATAAATAAAATAAAATAAATTCAGACACAAATTGTTTGTACTGTTGGTATTTTGGCTGTTGATTTTTCTTACTCCTAAAAATACACGTTCTTCCGTGCTTATACCACACACACGCTTAAAATTTCAGTAGAGCACGAATGTAAGGATTGTGACGTCGTGAGACCACGGGTAGCGTAAATCAACAGCTAGAGTAGTATCAAATCTAATAGTTTTCTTTTAAAGTTACGCGAAGTATCTTGGCTATTATAGATTACAAAATAAGCAATAATTTATGTACAGAATATTATAGACGTGAGTATAATTACAGGATGGTGTTTGAGACAGCCTCTGCAGGTAGAAATAACAGTCACTCAGAGCAACGGCTCTACTTAAAATCTTTGAAAAGTTCAATAAGTCATCATGAGCATCCGCTCATCTCGAACAGTTCAGATACGAGAGCTATGCTCTCCTAAAACAGTTAAACAGAAGCTTACAGCTTCTTAACTCTGCTTCTCTCAGCTACACAACTGGCCGCATGGGACCCAGTTTTTTCTAAAACAGATCCGAAGATCCAGCACTCGAAATACCGATGATATGATCGGAATCCGTTCAATAAGTTATCGCCGGTCGAAAATCAACTCTCTTCTTTTCTCTTTTGCCGCAGCTTAAATCCTCGTTTTCCCAGGATCAAGGTCCGCCCAACACGTGAGTTCCCGCCCAATTCGTGAGGGTTAGCTGACAATTCGGTGATGTCCACCAATGAGGTCTTCCTTTCACCAGGCGATTGATTTATGTCCAGTGACAGTCTTGGCTATTAGAGGTCTCGTCTGTGGATAGTCTCGTCTCAGTTCAACTGAGAAGGGACATCCATCACCCCTTCTTAATTGGGAGTTTCCAAAAAGGCTTTATGTACCAAGTGTCACTAGATATGGAGTGAAAAGAAGCTCTTTGTGCGAATTCTCCTTTGTGGAGCCGACCGTCCAGGTGGATACTTTCAAGCAGTTTTTATTTTTCTCAGATTTCCCTAGGGTTGTTCATTAGGAGTTTATCTCTCTTGTTGCTGTCTGACGGTGACTTGACTGTTAATAACTGTAGACAATATTTTTAACAAGTATTTAAGTATATTGATAGTATTTTTGACTGTATGATACATTTGGAGGGATTACAGTTAAAGCGAACCATGTCCAGGAGATTCATTTCTGAGAAAACAGATCTCAAAGCTGATTAGATGCATTTAAAATAACAGTGGACTTCTAATTGTTCTTGCTGCCTGATGGATATTAACTGAACTAAGAACTTGAAACGTTATAACACAAAAGTATAACATTTCTATACTGCCATAGCAATGTTAGTACAAAATGGGCAAGACATGGACATGGTTCACTTGAACTCCAAACCCTTAATTTAAAATAAGAGTGGAATTCTAATTGTTCTTGCTGCCTAGTGGATACTATGGACTTGAAACGTTATAACACAAAAGTATAACATTTCTAAATTACAATGGCAGTGTTGGTGCAAAATGGACAAAACATGAACTTTGCACACTTTAACTCTGAACCCTAAATGTAACAGCTTCAGATGCAGATGTTTTCTTTTTATTGTAAATCCTGAAATGCATATTTGGGAAATTTCTTCGTCAAACAAGCATTTATTGAGTACTAGTCTTCAGTGAAAAAGAATGAAAAACCCATGATTTTGAAATGCTTTCGAAAATATGTGAGTAATTAATTAAGAGTCGTTTTCTGTATTAAAATTGAGACACAAAAAATTTTGAGTTTTATTCATGAAATACTTCCACTAGAATAAACAGTTTCAGTCAATAGATTTCTGAAACTATGTGACGGAGATGGCCATTAATCACATAGTTTATAGTATAGGTCGTCTGTTAAAGCTTTCTATTAAATCGCTATTTTCAGTAGTATGTCGTTATAGATCCGGTGAATTGAAAGGAGATCTCTAGTGGTAATGATCTGCTAGATAGACATACACTCTTTGATTAAATTATTTTATAAACACGCTCCTTCTGTCGGGCACAATATAACGTTCGATTTGGTTTGGTTTGGTTTGGTGGAGTTTACTGGCGCAAAAACCATTTTTGATTATGCTGCGCCAAACATATGGTCTACGATAAAATCTTAGTATAGGAGTTCAGTTAAAAGGAGTGTCATACGGTATAAGGTGTCAATATATGAAGTCTATAAAAATCTTCCAACAAGGAAAAAATTACCAAAAACATATAACGTTCGGGAGGAACTCATATCTGAAATTAAAAGTTAAATTTTTGTTATGCTTATGGAAAAGCTTATCAAACTGAACTATTCGGTGTACGAAGCTACATTTGCGTTTTTAAAAAACTTTTTTTGTATTTCTTTGTAATTTCAACTAACAAAATGTACAGGAATTCAGGAGGAATTTGACGCATGTTTTCCCGTAAGTTTCCTTAGCAATGACAACTGCTATCGATGAAAGCCAGAAATAATTAGACATTTTTAAAACAATATGTTGAAAACAACGATCAATATTATTAACTTAGGGGCTGGGACACAGATATGCCAACTTTTGCTGGTATATACAAAGAAACATTGAGACAAATTTCGGAAATATAAAATACAAACCTTATCGGGAGCAATTCATCTACCGTATTAAGTTGTTCCTCACATGTACGTCAAAAGAGCCCTAGAGAAAAAAACCGCGATACCGTAGTGTGAGTGGTAGGGAGCCAGAAAGCTTCTAGAGGTCCCATCCCTTTCTCGGTAAAACCCGCACTTAGTCACAAAAAATATAGATGTTTCATCTCACAGATTCGATGCGGCCGACGGAAGCTTAAGGTAAGATGATAAATGGACGTTTAAATTTTCATCTCGATGAAGACGACGTTTGTGTCTGCCAGAACTTCTTGACCTCAAAAACGGAAAGACTTTCACCTATCATACTAGATTAATCCTTCGGCTTACGAATTTATTTCATCTCCTAATTAAATGAAGCATCATATTTGAAATATTTATTTTTATTTAAATGGTTATAAGAACATAAGAAACCTTTAGATGGTTAAGCGTGTTCAAGTGATGTTTGTCTTTCATGTTAATTGCTTAGTTGACTTAATTATAAGTTTAAATTCCGACATTTCTGTAATCAATGCGTCAAACACATCATGTATAGGAAGGAACCAAAAGCGCACTAGGGTTACGAACAAACAAATCTTTACTGAAATTGAGAATCGAACCTGAAACTCCTTCTAACCCTTTCTTGGGCCGATTATTTCTATTAATGTTATAATAAAATAACTTTGGGTTTGAGATTAATTTAAGAAAAGAAATTGATTTGGCTTATTCGATGGCATTCATTTTTTGTTAATTAATTTCCTTAGTTAATATTAATTAACGTCTCAAGACACTTTTTTACGCTTTGAGATAAGAAGTTGGAACGTAAAGGATTTCGTTTCATCGAAACATTTGATGAAAACTTTAAAATAGCTTACCTTGCGCTTTTAAAAATTGATGAATTTGATGATAAGTATACTAACTTACCACGGCGCTATAAAGGGTTAAGCTACAGGCACCCAAAGCACTGCTGATGAATGAAATATGCACCTGATCCACGATTAATCGCATTTAATAGTTTCAGATTATTGCCAGACTTTTACTAAAATACTAAAACACGAGGACTTGCATTTGCTCAATTTCAGCTGCATTTTTGGGGTTTTTTTCGCAGAGTGTTTATACCATCATAGTTTACTTAAGTATTTATGTGAGATGTTTTGATTCTATGATATGTTTGCTTATTTTCATTAGTTTTCGTAAATTTGCAGTGGAAACATGTCAAATGAAATAAAATTTGAGTTTGAAACCCGCCTGCGTTTATAAAGAACGAATCTGTAAAGAAATGTATTACACTAAAAATTAAGGTACTTCATCTTAAATGTTATTCCAGAATGAGCCTGGTGGTAAGGTCCCGACATTGGGGCTGAAAGGTCCCAGGTTCGAAACATGATTCCACCGAAGAACTGAAGTGTGAGCTTGTCTATTGCACGTTAAATTCGTCGGGGCCTAATGTCCGCCCCCTCGTGTTGTGCGGAACTTTGGAAAGGTGAGGGGGGGAGGTTCCAGTTCAGGTTTCGTCCTCGTCATCTGATCTAATGCCACCCTGAAACCCCGGTACCTGTGACTACTAAAGTCACCTCATCGGTTTTAAATGGGTACAAAGTGGATAAAGCACGAACACCCCAACCAGAGCGGGAGCCCCCCACAACCAAACGCCCGAACCACTTTATTGACTCGCCATCTGACCGCGGTTCAAAATTACGAGGTCCGTCCAAAATAGCCCTCGTTTTGCTCCAAAACGGGATGCAAACGTAACTAAACTAAACTAATCAAGAATGAGCACAGTTAATAATCAGTATAAGACCTTTGAAAAAAATCCAGATCTGTTAGCATTTGTTAAACAAAGAACTACAGATTAACAGCTTTACGAGCAACTTGCCTACAAGTGATATTTGCGTGTATAGCCCAATTCACAACTACGCGAGACAAGAAAGATTACTTCGAAATCAACTACTTACTGCATACACAACTTAACCACGCAAGAATGGGATTTACTGGAGTATATCCTACTATAAGAGGGACATTTAATGGCCCACTCTTCTCTGTTTGGAGTTAAGCTGCTGCCTGTTGGACGCGATAACTTACAATACCGTCGGGGTATAGTCGAGCTAATCGAACACGTTCTTAAAATTAGGAATGTGACGACAAATGACACGGCATTGGAGTGGGAGATAGCAGCAGCAATAGGTGAAAGGGCTTCGTTTAGGGCAGTTTGTTTTCTGTTCCAATTAGTCGCCGACTGATTAGTCCTCAGGGCCACTTTGAGAAGAGGGGTGCGAACCCATCAAAATTTCCGATAATTGAGGGTTGAAGGGCTCTCATGGGATCGGTTTGTTCCATTTCTAGTACATGGAATTATTTGGAATTGTGAAACGAATAGATTTTTGAGAAGCTCTGAATGTAACACTTTCCTGTGTGAAAAGGTTGAAGCATGAATGGCAGTTTATTTTCTAGAAATAATTAAGGCATCAAGATTTGTGGAAATAATAATTATTATAACTTATTCTATAAATATATCTTATTCTCTGGATTATATATTTCTGAAATGAGGAGAAAAAATTATGTGATATTTTATCTATATTGCTTGACATTTATTTATTATTTTCAGCAATAAATCTATTCTGCAGTGTTCAGTCCATATTTATTTTGAATAATATTTTCAAACATGTTTAGTCTAAAGAAAAATAGTTAACATCCATTTCAGAAACAAATTTTCTGCATTGTGTTTGAAATAAAGCTATAGATTAAGGTATTTTTGATTAAGTTTAATTTAATTAATGTCCTTTTATGAAGCTACAATATGGCTATTTGATGACGGACCTCGAAATTTAGAACCGTGGTCAGATGACGAGGAAAACTCATGTGATGATGCTCTCTCTCCAAACATCCTCACCACACAAGCAGGAAGAGATATACACGACTTCAAATTTAACGTGCACCAAGCCCATATACAAGACAAATCTGTAGTGGAATCGACATTCGGACCTGGAATTCTCCGACCCTGAGGTCAAGACCGTAACCTCTATGCCTCCTCTACCCATTATTTCGAATGTAATTATTTCGTTGTAGCAGAAAAATGTCAATTTTTATATAATATTTCAAATATCCAAAATTTCTATTGCCTAATTAGCAAAGAATTAAGCTCTTATTTTGAAAATAATAATTGTGATACTTGCAATTATCTGTATTGTTGTTTTTATTATTTATACCAAACATGAAAATAAAAAAGAATGCAATAAAAATCTTTATTTGATTAAATTGAAAATAAGCTATGTTTATCACTTAGATACTACAGCATTATATCAGAAGTTTTTACTTTCCTCCGACTATCTATATATTTAAAATAATTGGCAAATCCCGAGGATCAGTCCCCCAGCCGCAATAACTGGACCGATTTCGACAATTTTTCTTTCATATGGAAGCTTATGACCTTTAGATATGTCTCCAATGGCCTCCTGCCGCTCCACAACGCTACCATTCATTTTAAAGAGAAATCGAAAAACCGCTACTTCCTCTGTGTTCTCTATGGGAAAACCCTTGAGAGCCCCCAGCTACAACCACTGAACTGATTTCCTCATTTTTTATTTTTCATCAAAGCTTATGAACACTAAATATGTCATCAATTCTCGCCTGCCATCAACCATCCTCCATTTCCAAGATACATCGCAAAATAAAACATTGGCAGAGTCCATCAGCCATTACATCCGTCATTTCGCCAAAGGCCATTATTACAGGCGAACAGTTGGTCGCAGAAGGCGGCTACTTTAAATTATGACAAGCAGAAAATACCGATTAAAACTCTAAATGGGTGTGTGGGTGTGTGTATATATATATTCATAGAGAGAGAGAGAGCGAAACTGTTTTAAAGTTTTTTCAGTTTCTCTCTTCCGTCAAGCTTTTAATGTTTTCTTTCAAAGAAAATATGTCTGTTTAATGTGCAAATAGAAAAATTTAAATTTTCCAATTTTTTCTCTGAATTTCCAAACCGAAACTCTGCTTTTTGTTTCTCTAAGCGAATTCCATAATTACATAACAGGATGTTGGACAGTCTTGTTTATTTCTTTTTCATTCGAAACATTTAAGAATAAATCAATTGTGATGACTATTTAATTTTATAAGATCTAATCAATTTTCTATACACTGTAATATCAGATTACAGAGTTTTCTATACACTGTTTGCAAAAGAGAAAAGATTGTTAAAAAAATAAGAGAAAAATAAAACAAATTTGCAGTTGATGTGTTTTAAATTTCTTTTATTCCTTCCGCATACGTAAATGTCGACGCCAATGTATTAGGTTAAAAACATGAAAGAATAACAGTTTTATTCATTAATAGTATATTCTATATTTATGATCGAATTTTCTTTCCAAGAATATGGCAATTTATCAAAAGGAAAACTGCTCTGGAATATTACTTCAGCGACAGTTTTGATTTAACATCTCTCAGGTTTAATAAATTTTAAAGAAAATGTTCTGTTTCAAATTTTCTCATATTAGTTTAAATAATTTTACATCCCATTTCTTACTTTTAACCAGCGGTAGTGGTCTTCCCAAAATTTTCATGTATGCGCGCTAACACGGGTGGAGAAAAAAAATACATCAAGTGCCAATAACATGAACCATTCCCTAACACATGTGGGGAAAAACGCTCGAATCGGTCGCGCTTTTTTTTGCATCATAGAATGGTGAAGAAACCGAATATACAATTTGAACTCCTTTTTTTTCAACCAATTAAAACGAAAATTGGTCACTGATCTACAATTAGTGTTAGCAGACCTCATACCAATTTTTATTTATATAAGTCATAGCGTTTAGGAGTTATCGTGTTCAAAAGTATGCGATTATACACTGCATACAAACCGAAAGACAGTCAACCCTTTGACAGATTTCGTCAAAAATTTGATACGAACCAGCATTCCTGATGATAAAACTGTGTACCAAATTTTATCCATCTACCTATTTAAATTTTTGAGTTATGGTGTTCACATGAACATGGCAGACAAACAGATTTCCCGTGAACCCACGGAAGGATTTTGTCCAAAATTTGATAAAAACTTATGAACTATGTTTAAAGATCACATACCAAATTTCATCCCTCTAGCACTAACTGTTTTTGAGTTATCGTGTTCACAGACACACAAACATACTTTAGACAGGGAGGTCAAAAATGTGGAGATTTATTAAAATCTTAAGTTGGAATTTGCTGACGATTACAATACTTTCTCTTTTTATACCTCTTATTTGAGAACGTAAAAATTGAAATAAGAATTCACTTAAGAGTTTTCTATTCGCATCTTGAGAACGACTGGTAAGATCTTGGCTTCGGTGTCAGAGAATTTGAGGTTTCACTAAAGATCAAACGATTATCCCTCCTAATGGAGGTTAAATCTGACGCCGTGAATCAAACGTCACCCTCCTGGCGTGGCGCGGAGGCAGTTGCAAGCTTAAGTGTTGTTCTCATCATCTGGCCAAAATTGCAATTTTACCTGTTCAAAATTACCAGACGAGTCCCAAAATAAATAATTCTTCTGAACGGGGCAATGATATAATTAAAAATAAACTAAAATCACTCATATTCATTTAAGAGGCATACTTACCGATCACTTTTTCACGCAATCACTAAATCTATTTAGGCATTTATCTGAACGCAGGACCACATTGTTTAACCCGGCTTGGCAGAAATCACGTCTTGTCCATTGATTCAATCCTCGACAACTGTTTTTCGCATCTCTCTCTGAAGAGAACCTTGTCCCAGATAAGTGTGCTTTCAATTTCGGATAAAGAAAATGATCATTAGGCCATCGTGAAGTTAACCGACGCTAACGTCCTGTCATGTTGAGTGATTGTGTCATCCTCTTGCATGGATACTGCTTGCTACCCATACTGCTTGTGAAACTCAAGAATTGCTGCGAAAGTTCAAGTGGGAAGTCTGGAGTTACCCCCTACAGCGCATATTTAGCACCCAATCTGGGTACTAATCACTTATCTGGAACAAGGTTCTCTTCAGCGAGAGAAGTGAAAACAGTTGTCGAGAACTGGATCAATGGACAGGACGTGATTTCTGCCAAGGGGGGTTAAAACAAGTTGGTCCTGCGTTCAGATAAATGCCTAAATAGAATTGGCGATTATGTGGAAAAGTGATAGGCAAGTATGCCTCTTAATTCCATATTGTATTTTCTATTTATTGCTAATAAATAATTATTATTACCTTTGTAAACTTTTTTGGATCCATCCTCGCAGTGCATTTTATAAATTAACGATTATAGAATTCATTATTCATGTCAGACGAAAATAAGAATTTTTCTTAGAAACATAATTAACGAATTAATTCCTTATTTAGACGCTTCCTATACAGTAAAACATTTCGAGTGTCATGCTGATTTCAGGAAAATAAAATATCGCGCACTTTAATCTAAGAAATCCAATATTTTTTTTATATTCATGTGTCTCCCCGTTTGATGCAAATTCAACAAAGGCAATCTTTTTGCGAAGCATCGATCCTGTCCTCTTCTTTCTTACAAAATGTGACCCAAGCAGGATGGTGACGAGTACATAAAAGTCCCATTTGCCAAGGGGATAGCTTCCGTATTATTTATTCATGAGCCTGTCCGACGGAGAAAAAAGTATTACACAGAAGCAGAGACATGATGAGGAACAAGACACTCCGGGGACAGAGGGGAAAGCTCTACTGACCAGCCGTCTGGATTCTCTTAGTGATGCTTGAAAACCTATTTAGGAGAGTCCAGAGATATTTTTGGTTATCAACAAAAGTAGTTTAAATAATGCTTCATTGTCTCTGCAATAAATCGTCGCGTAACGAGCAACACCGACTATCTGAAGTTTCTGAAATTTCTAAGAGGAGTGAAATATTCAATTTTTCGCAACCAATAACAGATATTTCGGAACTTTTTAACATTTGGTATAAACATAATACCGCATGTTCTTACAAGATGTAAAAAGGGTTCAAAAATATTCATTAATGATTGCGAAAAATTGAGTATTTTCTTCCTCTTTGAAATTTCAAAAAAATGATATAGGTGGTACTAATATACTATACTTGATATAGGTGGTATAATTGATACTTGTTGCTTGTTAAGCGAGGAAATAATTAAAGAAAGAGACGCGTGTTTTCATGTTACAATAAATAGATTTTATTTCTAAAATGTAAGTTGTCCTGATTTTTTATATTTTTATTGGTAAATCCGCACTAATTTCAGTGCATCACTATGTCCGTTAAAAACTTTTTTATGCAAGATTTCCGATTATTCGAGTTAATTAGAATTGTAATGTATTATCTGAAGTACTTAAAATTTCACGTTATCCTCCACTTGTTTAATGTTAACCGCCAATATTATTTATTACATAGTCAAAAGGTTTGATGAAATCCAGGGAGATTGGTGATTATTAAAAATCATTGGATTTGTGAAGATTATCTTAATATAATGTCATTCGAGGTTCTTCCAGAATAGTTACAGTCTGACATATTTCAGACAAAATTTTAAACAATTAGAGATCAGACACATTCGGTTTGTTGACATTCTAAAATTTCTTTCTAAGTTTTATACATGTTTGCATGTTTGTCTAACAACATAATTTATATATTATCCTTAACCCTATTTAGGAATCACATTCAAACAACTCTTGTTAAACAGAGACCTATAATAATTTCTACAATCACAGCTCGTGATTTATTAAGATCTCTTGTGAGGTCACCATTAGACAGCATATATCGTACAATATTCTCAATAACAAATACTATAAACAATGCAGTATAATATTGAAAAATCTTGCAGTGTCGTAAAGCATGTTGTGGTGCTTGAAATGTATCGCTGTAGAAGTTGGTTATCGTAATTTTCAAAGCATAAAGGAAACAATAACAAGCATTTGGCTCCTTCAAGGAATGGTATCCTTCGTCACAATATTCAATAAAAATAAACTTAATTTATAGATATTAGTAAAGACATATCTTGCATTATGACAGAATGGATCGATTTTGTATCGATGAAAGTAAGCAAAACACAGTGGGGAATTGTCTGATAGTATGAAATATGCCAGAAGAACGCTTAACATTAATCTACTAAAATTAACATTTTTTATGAAAAGGAAAACCAAGCAACTTTCATTAAAAGTACTGTTGGAAAATGTAGAAAAGAATCCGACCTTGCATACGTTATCAAGAGTCACCTGCGGGCAAGTCTTCAAAAAATTGGAAAATTAAGTATGAAAAATAAATTAATAAAATTAAGCATGAAGTTAGCTAAAATATTAATTGAAAATGAACTGTTATGAAAAAGATATGGCTTTATCCATTTAATGAAATTCTTTTCCTCTTCTGAAGTAAAAAATTAAAAATTCATACATTTTTTTCTTTAATTGCTTTTATGAAAGTTCTCCAACAATGTAACGTTTCAAACATGTTTGTATTTTACTTAAGAATTCTGTTTATCTTTTAAGATGAAAATTAGATATTGCATGGCCATTCCAATTTTACTTTTGTAAGATTTCTTATCTGAGAATTTAAGACAGCTAAAATTTGCAATTTCTGTGCCTTAATGTTTTTGTAAAAGAATATGGCCACATGAGAATTTACAAAGTAAGTGAATTAAAGTGAGTGCTTTTTCATTTTTCGCTTGTTTTAAAGCTGCAAATGGAATCTAAATTATGAGAGCTGACAAATTAACTAAATGAAAGAAAAAAAATCTTGTTCTTTGAAAGTAAAAGGTTATTTTTACGAAAAGTGTTCCTTTTAAAATCAGTGAAGTTTTGCGGAAACTGTTTCAGGAGTTAATTAAATTGCATGCGGATAAAAGGCAAAATTTTATTAAAAAGCGAAGATTTCTCACAATATTAACTCTTATGTTTTCCTGGTATATGTAGTTGTGGCCTTTAAGTTTTGCATTGAAAAAATTCTAATCACAAAAATGTTTTGTTTTCTTTTATCAATCTTTTTTTATTTTTATGAGAAAAACACATATTACTAATAAAGCATAAACATGGAAGCTACTATTTTAAAATAAATTAGCAAAATGATAAAATGTCGCTGAGACTTGTAATAATGCAGAATTAAAATGATTTAGACAACTATCTTATATGTATAAGGTTTACGAGGCAAATATATGATTTTATCAATATAAATGGAAATGGAAATTTTAAGCATGATCTAAAAACTTTATTAATAATTATAAACTTAATATTTAACTGCAGAGCAGCTAAAGAATAAAATGTATCTCGTGTGTATGTATCGACAGTGTGAAAGATCAAGAGTTTTTTTTTTCATAACAGTTGAAAATTCACACTGTCGTTTCACTAAATATTTCAGTTGAGCTAATCATTCAGTAAAGAAAAAAAAGGAAATGAAGAATCCTATTAGTTGTTTATGTGACTTTAAAACGAGTGATTTAATTATTTATTTTTTTATTAACAAACTCTTTTGATGCTATTGGAGTCCTAATTTGGAACGGGCCTAATAATTTGAAATCGTAATTAGATAATGAAAACGAAACTTAAATCTGAACTCACCTTCAAATACACAACCAATATGAGAAATATTTAAAGAAAAATGAATTATCTCATACTAATATATAGCACTAGGATTAATATCTAAAGTAGTTACCTGTGAGTTCATCCTCTTTTTTGCTTCAGAATTAATATTCTAATCTCGCAGCACCGCTGATGGTTTATCTCGACCTGATTATCATTGGAGGCAATACATACACTTTTCCATAAACAATTCTCGAAGCTTCAAATAAGAATTGTTTTTAATCATAAGCAGTACAAGAAAACCTAGTAGAAAAACTTAAACATTTCTCAAAATATTTTTGCTTAAAAAAATCTGATATAACTTAATTTCCTCGTTTCATATTGAATGTTGTAAGGTTCATAATAAAATATTTTTTGTCATTCAGTAAAAATTTCCAAATGGCTCCCATTTAAAAAACTTCTACATATAAAAAATAACGAATTTTCCTTCCTTAAAATGTATTTCAGCTCTACATATGCATTATTAATATATTTATCAATATTTCAGGCAAACTTTATAGAATATATAATAAAATTCTTTTTGAAATCATTCAAAATAAGAATTATTTTCTTAAATTTATTTTCATGCATTTTTACTTGAAAAAATTCTCAGATTAACTACAGTCGTTATATAATTCATATATCCTCATATAGTTCATTTGGAAGTGGGCCTATTGTTTTCGAATTTCAATTAGATGATGAGAGCTGATTCTGTGAAGACATCGTCTATTTGTCATATAAGATGCAAGTTTAGGCTGAATAACCAATGTCATACAAGAAGGGCATCTGTTATTGAGCATAAACTTTGAAATTAGATTTTACTTAGAAGCGTTATCTTTTATTTCTTTTGCTTTGAATATTAAAAATTTTATTAAAATCATTCAGAATAAGAATTTATTCGTTCATTTTTAAAATGTATAAAAAATTAAAATTTATTTATTAATTTATAATTTTTCTTGAGAAAAATGGGCTTTCCTCCTACTTGTGCTGTACAAATCTTTTCCATCGAATAACGTTCACTGGAATCATCACTATTGTTTTAATTTAGTCGACAAACATTCAGATATCTTCTCAAACATTAAGATTATTAACAAATTATTCGGTACAATTTTATCTCTTACTTTGAGATACCCTGAAATTTCATAATACAGTTGAATCTTGCTTATCGACCATAATTCGTTCCAGAAGTTGACTCGTAATACGAAGCACTCGTTAAGATAAACAATTTTTCACATTTAAATTAATGTAAAATACGATTATGCGGTCCATCCCTAAAAAAATACTCTTGAAATACTTCTTCTGTCGTTGATGATCCTAGCGCCTCCTTAACGATGGCAACGAAAATTATTCTTACCTTTTCACAAATAATTTTCTCATTAAACTTTTCGCCTCGCAATTGCTTTTCGTGCATCTATATGAGAAGAAACCGTTCAACATCGTCCAGAAATTGCGTAGATATTCTTGTCACTCTCTGTGAAGCATCTCTCTTTAATAATGTCCTTGTTTTTGAGGATAGTGCAAATCGTCGAGGTAAACCGATTACATGTGCTTGCTATATCAGCCACTCTCACTCTTCGTTCTCGCTATTCAGTGATTTTACATTGATCTGTACGGTTTTTTTATTATGGATGTTTTCTTGCGACTTTTTCTTCGGGGACATTTTTGCAAGGATTATTAAACTTTGGGAAAAAAACACATATAATATATCTGAGCATATATATGTAAAAATGTGTGACCACAAGCGAGACTAAGATATTAGCAGAATGAGTCCTAAAGACGGACTGATGTAGCAGGCAAACACTGGGACTTTCTCTCTTCTCGTCACTCGTTATGCGAAACGTTGCTCGTAAAGCGAGTCATCTTTTTACAATTTATTTTGCTCGTTATGCAAATTACTCGCTATGCGAGGTGCTCTTTAAGCGAAGTTCCACTGTACTTGTAACTCTCCCTCTGTGTCCACCACAGGAGGAATATATATTGAGTATACATATATTGTATACATGTATTGAGTGCGAACAACACTGTACAATCGTTAGCACTGTTAGAGAGATGATCAAACTTACAGATGCTTCTCATCACAATAAATGGCACACCATCCTCCGATGCCTGGGTCAAATTTTAATGCTTAACCCCCTTCGTTACGTAATTTGGACGACATCATATTTCTTTCACGCTTTACGAGACGTTCAGAAGCTTTATAAATCAAGTTAATATTGTCTGACATCGCATCAGCGTGTGAGTAATGGGGGAAGTTATGCATCGACGTGGACGGGCGCTCATTGTTTAAAATTATAAATTCAGTTGCCCATCATGAGAGAGATTCCGCCTGAGTGCCTCATCTCGTCATGAGGAGGGAGAATAGAAAATATGCCACTCACTATCTTATTAAGATGGATGTATTTCTTTTTAAGTGTTTCATAAGGAAGCGAACTAACTGCCTCGAGGTTTGATTCGATAGCTAAATAATGTTTAATTATTGTAATTTGAATTACAATAAAATCATTAAATCTCATATTTAAAAAAATTTTAAACACTTTTTAACAATTGAATGTAACGGCGCAATTCATTAACTTCATCGGATGTAACACATTAAGAAGAATTTTATTCTGTTTGTGCATCACAATTTAGTTTAAATGCTAATGCATATTGTATAATGTTGTAATGCATTGCTAATGCATTTGTATTTTCCAACTAATTTTTTTTATTCTTTTGTAAAAATTAATAGTTTCAGCTTACCAGGAAGAAAATAAGTTGAATTAACTAAATAGAAGTATGTTCACACAACTAAATTATTGCTATTAATATGGAATGCGAACCAATTGGTCGCAGAAGGCGCCTTGTATGAAATAAACATACATTTTAGTTTTGAACAAGCATTGAAGTCTGTATTATACTGAATTTATCTGTAAACTGTATTTTAGAATGAATGTTTGCATTTGTATTTTGGGGAAAATGACACTTTCCTTAACAAAAATCTAAAATTTCCGAAAGAGAAAACTTAAATAAATACTCTCAATTTTATAACCAAACGTTACAATGTTTCTTAGCCTTATATTTCTAAATATAAGCTTGTATAGATTTTTTTCAACTAAAACTCGGAATCCATGCTTCTGCTCTTGTTAAAAAAGTACACGATGTATATGCCCTCGGGGAGATTCTATTCACCTTTCAGAAAGTTTTTCAATACTATATAGTTTGAATATTTTACATGGAACTTCAGCCAGTAGTAAGCAGGATATCCTGCTTTTCGCTGTGCAAAAGAATCATTCTCCTGCAGAGTGGACCTCAAGTATATTCTAAAAATATCCTTAACATTTTCAAGGAAAGAAATAGGAAACTTGTTGGTGAGCAAAGTATAGACTGGAAACAATCTAGATTCAGTCTCCCGAGAGAATTTGTGGTCCTTTTTGGAAGATCCGTTATCGAAGGAACTAAGTCGCCCTGACATTTCCATTTTGTTCTGTATTGCATTTCAACAGAATGCTTAGTTTTTTTTTTTTGGAACAGAATGTTTAGTTTTTTAAGATAGAAATATTTGAACATATGATGAATAAATGCAAGGGATAGCATTGTACAGTAAAAGAAGAAAATCTGAATATCTTGATAGCTGTTATAGAATGCTTTAGAAGTTTGCATGCTTTATATTATGTAAATCAAACTTCGTGAGTTATTTTCTTTCACAAATTACGAAATGTTGGAAACTTGATATAAATGGTCATATAGAAATATTCCTTAATTTCTTCTAATAAAGAATTCTTATCTCTTAATGCACTTTGATATTATTTATAAAATTGTTCATGAAAGTTCTATTTATATCTTGTTGACAAGAGCAAGGTATTTTTTATTTGTTCAGGTGCACTACTATGGCTTACTAACTACTCTAAACAACTAAGATTTATAAAATATTTACCCGTAATTGTAAATCAATTCTTCCTGTAATACTCAGTTCAAACTGCTTGTATACGAGGACTAAATTAAAATTACTGTGGAAATTCATTTAAAATATTATAAAGAATCCAATATATAGGGTAATTCAAATTAAGCAGGGGTTGCTGAGACCTCTCTGTAGCAAAAACTACTTGGCAGATTTCACTCAAATTTTTTACACATTCTCTCCTGAGAATATGGTTTCGATTTATGAAAGAGAAAATTTAGATCATATTTCGGCCGCTAGTGGAGGAAAGGGCGCTGCGGAGCTGGCAATTTACATATTTCTTAACAAGCCTAAAAACGATCGTTAATGTGCACTAGCATGTGGAGATTAAATAAATATCAACAACGAAAAAGTATTTTAACACTTAATAACTGTTATTGCAAACAAAATTAGACTATAAAATTAGACAGTATGACTAAAAAAATATTTGTGTAATACCTTTATTGCTATCATCACAGTTGCGGTTCGATATGTCCTCCGTCTCTTTGCTCTAGAAATTTCATTCAATACCCAACTCATTCCACAAGTGGCGTGCATTCAACCGAAGCAAGTGAAGCAGTGCTTCAGTAAGCAATTTGTTTTCTCAGACCAGGCTAGTTAAGTGTTTCAATTTCTTTTCTCTCGAAAGCTTTCATAAAATGCACGATTCCGTTTTTTTTTTGTCGCTACAGATGACCCTCTTCTTCCCAGAATTAGCAGAACACGTCTCGTATTGAATCTCCCTGCCTTCAGTATTTCTGTCTTTGCAGTCAATCAGTGGCGATATAAAAAAGGCGTTTTAAAGTATGCAAGTGATTCTTGCTTCATCCCGCATTGCTATTCATTCCGTTGAGTTCATGTTCATTACGTTGCATTGTCCCCTACACTGATCACGTGATTTTTTGGAGCTGGTTTGGAGAATGCACATTTGCACACAATGAAGAAAAATTATTCAAGGAGAAATTTTTTACGATTGATAACACATTTACGAGCGCAAATATGCAATATTATTATATCTTTGTATTCGTATATCTTGTAGGGCACTTATTATGTGTGTTTAAAATTCGACTGCTACAGTAGGTTTTAGAGCCACCGCTAACACCTCCTCTTTAATTTGGATTACCCGGTATCTTTTGGAGCTTGAAGAAGGTAAAATTCTGTCATAAAATGCATTCTAGCGCACTCGTGTTTTTTAGAAATCATCGAAACTATTTTTACGATTTAAACTATACCTATAATTTGAATTAACTCATTATTGAATGAAAAGACAGAGAATTTAATCGAAAACGAAAAGAAAATTCCATCTTTCACAGTCATTCCCACCCTTAACTTCATAGGGTTCGAGCTATGAGGATGAAAGACGGTAGGAAAGAATACTACTGATGAGAGCTTTCCAACGACATGTCACAAGAATAGTTTAAAAGGAAGTCGAATTCAGGGGTCAAGGAAACTTACTCTAACTTCTAAAGGACTGCAGCTATCGAAAAATATTCAGATCAATGGTTGATAGGTATGATGAGGTGATAATTCACTTGATTCAAACTATCTTTCTATCCTCAGCAATAAGAGCGTTATAAAGTATAAGGTATAAAATAATTGATTTAGATGGTTGACGTGTTTAAATATAAATTCAGAACTGAAAGATAACCAAAGATTATAAAAATAGATAACATTTATTTAACGAGAATGTGGATAGTGACAAGCGAATAATGATGTTCACAACTCTGATGTCATAATCTTTTTGTTCCGTTGCCACTCACTCTTCTTTTACCAAAATAAATTTTAAAAATAAATTGGAGCCTTACAAAAGAAATATAAATTCCCCCCCCCCCCCCCCCATTTCCATCCTGGCTGGATGGCCATCAACGAACTTGGCTAAAACTCTCACCCTCCTTACAGTATATCCCTCGCCGATTCAAATCCAATCAAATTTATTCTAGTTATTGCGTTAAAAAAATATCACGGCCATTTCCATAAGTCATGTTATGAGAACCATTACAATCTTCTAATGGATCGATTTCAGAATTAATGTCAAACGCCGACAGAAAGAACTTCAAATGCATCCAAAGTGAGAGAAATTATGAGCTCTTGGGATTAAGGTCAGAATTAATGAAAAATGCGACAGCAAATGCATCCGAAGTGAGAGAAATTATGAGCTCTCGGGATTAAGGTCAGAATTAATGAAAAACGCCAACAGAAAAGACTTCAAATGCATCCGAAGTGAGAAAAATTTCGAACTCTTGGGATTAAGGTCAGAATTAATGTCAAACGCCGACAGAAAAGACTTCAAATGCATCCGAATTGAGAGAAAATCTGAGCTCCTGGGATTAAGGTTAATATACCTTCTTAAGTTCTGTGATATTGTTTAGTCGTGCGTTATTGTTGAGTTGGAGAAAACGAACAAGACTTCTTCTTGTGCATTTTTGGGGCTATATTGTCATCTCTCAGTGATGCTCTGTATTGTTAGATGCATTTTCAGGAATAAAAATATTTATATCATGCATTATCCCTTAATATTCCTCGAAAAAGAATTCGGTGATCGCAAGCATATATGGGTTAGATTAGATGTGAAAAAAGTGAACATAGCAACCTTTTTTAGCGCAAATATTTTAATATTATCATGTAAAGATATGATTTCATGGTAGACCTTATTAATCTCAAAATTTGCAAATAATAGACGAAGAAATAATGCAAAAAATATTGCGTTCTTTCTGTAATTTTAAATATTCACAAATGCTTTCAAAGACAATTTAGGTATTAGTAATAAGATATATATTTGTTTCGTGGTTTTGAGGGTTAGATATGATGAAGTTGTTTGACTTTTCAAGATTTTATAATGGCCTGATCTTTCCAAACACCAAACCCAAATTATCATTTTTAGAAACTCTATATTTTATAATGTTACAGGTAATTAAACAGTGCGAAATATATAGGCTGTTTTTGTATTATTACAACGAGTAGATACGTTTTTTGTACGGACCCTAGAAACATACATTCTGTAAACTTTTTAAAAATATTTCATCCGTATTCAGTATATACTGGCACTGACTACGTGCTTTGGTTCGAAAGTTTCTTAAATTTTGCTTGATAACAGAATCACGTCTGTGATAGAAAAACAGTCTTTATGCCGTAATGAAAATAATCTTTTCAATTTTCTCAATTTTATTTTAGTCTTTTCAAAATACAGTGAAACACCGTTTATGCGATTCTCATCTATATACGTGGTTTCACCGCAGTCCCGATTCATTCGTATTGATTGCAATGATAAAGTACTTAGTTTATACGACGTAAAGCTTTAGTTATACGTCGTTCCAAAATGTCGTCGTCGTGTAATACGTCGTTCTCCCCGTTCCAAAATGGGAAAATTCCTCTTTTCTAGTATGTAAAGTGTGATAAAGATATCATGACTTCGAAATTATTCACAATGAATGAATTCATAGAAGACAAATTGACTGGTGCTAATTTAAGCGATGTTGTAGAAGTTATTCCATTCCACCTTTCTTAAAAGACGCAATGGACTCCCTTGAAAAACTTCGAACTTATTTCTTTTATCAAAAGAATAGTGAAAAAACATTCAATGAAGTTAATTCGATTCATAATGCTTACTTAATACACACATAGACATAGACGCTACGTGGCATCCCCGCTTTTAGAACACTAAGTCCCTTTTCGCGGTTTAGAATGGGTGCCCGTAGAAAAAGATATCAACCGATACCCCTCCCCACCACGGAGCCCCACTCGGCCCCGCACCGAAACCCGCCCCCGAGCGACTTTATTGAGATACTAATAATTACATAGATATTGTAATATGTGTTGAACAGAGTTTCTGATGATAATTTACAGACTTTTAACATGTTGTATCTAGATGCAGCCTGCCTGGACAAATGTGTATTTAATCAGTAAAACAATAGGTTTCCTTTTAGAATTAAGAATAGAGTTACAAACAGAAATTCTTTAGGAGTATTTAGAATTTTTGATTAGATATTCTAGAAATAGTTATATATGATACTAAACAAGCAAAGAACAAATTCATAATAATTGAGTGCAATTTAAACAAGTAATATAAATCATCAGTTAATTACATAAAACTTTTAGATGAGGCGAGAATTATTACTAAAGGCCGTTACGGGATGTATAAACATATACACTTAATACACACAGATAATCAGCACGACACGCGATGTTTAAATTAAACCCCTACCTCCATGTACATAAACAATTTAAACAAGCAATATAAATCATTAGTTTATTACATAAAACTTTTAGATGAGGCGAGAATTATTACTAAAGGCTGTTACAGGGATGTATAAACATATACACTTAATACACACAGACAATCAGCACGTCACATGATGTTTAAAGATTTTTTTAATTAAACGCCTACCTGCATGTACATAAATCTCATAAATAATTAATTCTTAGAATATGCAAGAAAGGTATGATTTTTATCATTTTTACGACAAATGTTTATTTTTAAAATTTAATTATTGATTTACAAACTATGTAGTAATGCATGTGCATACTATGTATTACACTAGTACTATCTTAAAAAACTTCAAAATTAATACATTTAAATCAATTTGAATTATTAACATTAGATTTTCAATAATTAAAATTCTTAATGAAAATTCCGATTATACGTCTTTTCATTTATACGTCATTTTACGTCAGTCCCTTGAAAGACGTATAAACGATGCTTTACTGTAACTTTAATTCGATTAAATATTTGGGCCGTAAAATATACAAATTATGTTGTAGCGATGTAAATTTGATGTATGAAATCATTTTAAGGGAAAGAGCTACGTGTTTACAATTAGGCAGCAAATGCTTAAATTTAGCTATAATTAATCATTTTAACAAAAGACAAAAAGCTCTTAATTTTTGCTTAAACTTAATTAGATTCATAATGATGTAATCAGCACGTCAGACAATAGTTAAAGATTTTTTTAATTAAACTCCTATCTGCATGCACATAAGTCGTATAAGATATGTTTAGTTAGAACTCAAGATATGAACAAAGTACGATTTTTCTCACTTTTATGATAAATGTTTAATATTAAAATTGTAGAGGGACGAGACTCATGTTTATATGGAATGCCGCTGTTGAAGAATTAATTCAATTTCAGGAACCATTTTTATTAGATGGTTAAGTTCCACGACACAGTACATTAAAAGGTACAAGACGCAAGACAGAGAACAACAACACAAGACAAGTACACAGCAAAAAAAAAAAGAGGGGCATCGTGGGAAAAACCCGGATGGCTCTAGTAGCGCCACCTACCATAAAAAGGAGAAGGCAGTGAAATGAAACCGCTACAAAATTTAATTACGGACTTCCATACTATGTAATATTATGCTAGCACTATCTTAAAAACTTGAAAATTAATATTTTAAATTAATTTTCATTAATAGTATTAAATTTGAATTAATCAAAGTTGTTTAGTAAAATTTCGATTATACTTCTTTTCATTTATACGTCGTTTTACATCGGTCCCTTGAAAGACGTATAAACGGTGTTTTATATCTCGTATAAAGAAAATAACTGAATTAGTATCGGATTAGTTGAGTTGAAAATAAAATAATGATAAACGCAAACTCTGAATTTTTAAAACTATTAATTACATTTTATCTATAGAATTCCATAAAAATGAATTCGTAGAGAATAGGATTCTCGAATTCCACTCTTATACAATCCTAAAGTTTATTCATTAATATATCAAAGGCTTTAGGAGTGTTTTATGTTTGCTTATGTAAATTTTAATAGCCTATTTACGGAAAGTGCTTAATAAAAATTAGGTAAGTGATAGTGAAACTGAAAAATGAATAAAAATAAGTTGAAGTTAAATAAAACAACATTTGTCTTCAGTTCCATTGTTTTGAAAAATTACATGAATTAAAAATGCATATATAAATAAATATTAAAGATAAATTGTGTATCTAGAAAAAAAGAAAGAGATGGATGAACGTAATTTTGTAAAATTCTTAATGTCAATGAAAGAAAGAGTAAGCGTTTTCTCCATTCAGTTAATTTGTTTGGTTATTTCCAAATAAGAGGGCTGTTTTATGAATAGATATGAATAGCAGATGCAGCTCAAATGTTAATTAAGCATTGAATCTCGATGTGTATATTGTAATATTAGTAAATAAGAATAAAAAATTACATTTCGTAACATTTTCTATTCTAAGAATATTTTTAAATCAATAAAATCCCCAAAAAAAATTGACGGGATGCTATCTCTGCGAAACGGCCGCTGGGATTGAGGGGCGTAGACTTACTTACCTTACTAAACTGTGACGTAAGCTCTATGCGACTATTAACTTTATAGTCTATAGTGACTATTAGCCTAGTGTGACTATGTGACTCCATCTATGTAAAATTCTTCGTGATTTTCACAAACTTTGCAGCTCGACTGTGACTAAACCGTAATTCCACATTCTAAAATTCTTTTTGCAATCTTCAATATGCCACTGTCTCTGTTCAATAAAACTAAAACCAACTCTCCATGCTATTTGGTTGCGGAGCTATAAGCGTTTCACTTTAGCTCGAAAAGCGTCATAATTTTTTCCTTTCCCGACACACCATTAGACCACTATGGAGAGACGTAAGTCTACGTCAAAAAAAATCGATTGTCACCAGCACTTTTTAAAAAACAAATGGCAAGCACAAGGTGCTGTACAATAGTATTACGACATCTCTACTAATTCTGATAATCTGGTAATCTGACTATTAATTTGATTGCCTTACAATAGTAAGGCAATCAGAATATTCAACAAATGTCGTGGGGATATCGAACAACATCTTGCACTAATAGGAAGGGTGCACTATTTAGTGTGTGTATTGTGACGTTGCCTGGTAATGATAAGAAGGGGGGGTGAGAATTTGACGTTTCTCAATTTGTGTGATGTTGTTGTATACAGTTTGTAAATATTTTATATTGAAAAAATGTCTGTTCTTTGTATAAGTAATGAATAAGTATGTTGTTTTAGTAGGAAGGTGCTATTGTACTTCATCTAATATTTTAGATATAAGGTAGGTGAGACAAAAGTGGTCATAGTTAAGCACTTTGAGGATTTTTTAAAATTTTCTGGTTAGGTGTGTGGGGCTGAATTTTTTTTTTTTTTTTGTAAAATTTTACACTTATCTCTAACACATATCAAGCATACTTTTCTTTGTAAAATAAAACTGAATTATTTTTGTAATACAATTCCAAAATTGTAGTTGGTGGGTCACCTTTGGCGCATAGTGTTTCAAAGGTGGCCCATATAATGAAATCACTTTTATAATGTGAAAAAAATACTCGGAAAACTATTTTTACTTCTAGAAGAGCATTACAATCTTCACTACTTTATGTTTATACTTATAACAATAACTAGACCAAGAAGTTTTTTTTTTAGATTTAGTGAGATTTTTCTGATATGCAAATAAAACCATATCCACCATTTAATAATTAAATAAAGAAAATTATTGTTATAAATTTAACAATAAATGGTAATAAGTTTTTTCAGATATTTAAGTAGAAATTTTGAAAATTACCCTTACTATATTATTGATTTCCATATTTTTTCTTAAGGTAGCCCGACACCCGGGCCACCTTGGGAACATGCATATGGTCGCCATTTGCAGGACTTAAAAGTATTAATATGATAAATTTATTAGAATTGAAGTAAATGTGGTTAAAGAGAAAGAAATAAGCTTCAGAAAACGTATCATAACTGAAAAGTCTAAGCATTTAAACATATGTAAATTAATATGTTTTCTTACTTGGAAACTACAACGACTACTCCTCAAAAGTGAAATCTCTGCAAACCATGGCAGCCGATCAAGATTATCTCTTCAAATTCAGCCACGTGCACTGCAGATACAATTTACAATGCAGTAACACCATGCTGTAATTAAAAATGAAATTAATACTATTTTTTGGTGTGGGCTACCTGAGAAACACTGGCCACCTTTGGCCCACCAACCTCAGTACAATATTTTGAGAAGGTTCGTAATAACACCGTCTATTTCATTAAAAAGAATGTTTGATAGCTTTCGTCTTAGACAAACCGTATATGAGGGCTGTTCAAAAAATAAAGTAATAAACCTTATGAGAGAAAAACCTTTAATCACGAATTCAAAGAGATACGCATCGTAATAAGACACTGGTACATATTGATTCTATACATAGTCACCATGGTTGTCGAAGCATTTGTTCCATCGGCATACTAACGTAACCGGCATGGGAGAAACCAGCGTCAAGGTCATGAAAACGAGCAAAGATGGCTTGTTGAACCTTGGCATCGGTTCTGAAATCGCAACCTGCCAGGTGCTTCTTCAATGTTCCAAAGAGATGAAAATCACTTGGTGCGAGATCTGGGCTGTAAGGAGGTTGTTCCAATGTCTCTGTGGTGGACGTGCTCCACAATTCTGCACACGTGTTTTCGCGACGTTACACTCACTCGGAAAACTTCCACTAGTTGGCGATGAATTTCAGCTGGAGATGTTTTCTTTAGACACAAAAACTTTAGTACACTTCACATTTCAATCGCCGACCGTGTTTCGCCGCCATCTTCTGACAGAGATTTCGGAGCGCTACGGCAGAACTAGCTCCATCTACCGATAACGTTTCAATGATGTGATCCTCAAGAGATAAAAAATTATTTGTTGCGAGGTCCGGGCTCTAGGGAGGTTGTTCAAGTTACTTCAGTAGGTGGTGAATGTGTTTGGCTACCCTGATCTTTTCTCGCCTCACACATTTGTTCTGCCCTTATCGAATCGTTCGTGATATTCTCCGTATACTACGACCAACTGCCGAAGAATTTTAGCAGGCGAAATTTTTATTTAGACGGTAGAACCTTATCACACTTCTTACTCACTCGCCGAGCTCGTTTCTGTCAACGACTGCATCTTCTAACTGAGACTTCGGCGCGCTACCGCGTTACTAGCTCCATCTCCTGGCTGCGGTCGAATGCTATGATCGTCCAGCTGTTTGGACAGGGAATTTAATTCCCATGGCGACCCATCCGTACTCTTTTTATCTAAATTTTTGAAATATCTTTGTATTAATATATTAAAATAAAATTAATATATTAATATATTCAACCGTTAATATCTGCTTCTTGCCCCATAAAATACTTCGTGAGTTAATCACAACGATTCTACAAGTTCAAAATTCCTTTAGAAGATTATACATTCATGCTACATATAATTATTTAAGCTTATCGTAAATAAAATTCATAATCATGGAAGTTCATAATTAATTCTTTTTTCAGCTATATTTTAAGGCCTTTTGAAGAAGGACGCTTATTCATGCAAATATGAACATAAGAGAGCACTGAATATGTTTTCTTCTCTTTTAATCAGCAACGATTCCTTATGTTTAGATATTTTAACTAATAATTTTTTACTAGAAATAATCAATACAAAAACAAATAGACAAAAAAGATGAAAGACAAGAAAATTAAACAAAATTATTATTAAAAACTTAATGCATAAATTGTTTAATAACTTATATTTAAAAGGTTTATTTCAAATAAAAACAAATATATAATTCGCTGTTTTCTCTACATTTTATTTCGTCTTTCCAAAAATCGTGAACATGCCATAAATAATTCATTTTTATTTAGAATTTATTTAATCAAGTTATTTTAGATGTTTCAATTTTTATTCAAATACAACATATTTCTTCTATTTAAATCAAATATTAGCATGAACTAATATTAGTTTTCATATTCAACAAACTGTGAATGTTGAAATCCTTGCAACAAAATTATACATACTGTTTTAATAAAAATCAGCGACGTTAATATAAAGAAAGTCTCTGATTTTTTTTATTACATTCATTCATACTCATTCATTTAATTTCCAAATCTTATCAGTATTGTAAACATAAAATTTATGGATAAAAGAAAATAATCATTATTATTTAAATTCATACATTTCGAAGAAATATTATCTTATGCTCAAATTAAAGAATATGATTTACAATATTATACAATCCTCAATGTTACATTTTATAGAATATTTGATTCTGGTGATTTTAAAACATTTTATAGCCTCATTGCTTAATTTTATATATATAGTCTTACTTATTTTCAAAACTTTTTATAGCTGTTTAGATAAAAACTAAATTTTTAAGGAGGATAATTTTTGTAGTTATATATTCTTAGAACAAAAATCTTAGAATATAAAATCTCTATAAGATCTTACATATGTAAGCTATCCATTAAACTATTAAGGTTTCTCAAACGTAGATTTGCTGATGAAGCTATGACGTTTTAGTCTGTGTATTTTTTATCTTTTAAATAAGGCATCTGAGAGATTTTTACTGTGTAAAGAAGGAAATTAATATCATTTTAACTTTAAAAACCTTCCCTTAAAGAGCAAATCCGCCCATTTCAATTTTTTGAAATTTCAAAAAGGAAGGACTATTCAATTTTTCGCAACCTGTAATGGATATTTCTGAAATTTTTCACATCTGGTAGAAACGTGAGAAATCATGTTTATATTAAATGTTAAATAAATTCAGAAATATTCGTTAAAGATTGCGAAAAATTGAGTAGTTTCCTCCTTTTTGAAATTTCAAAAAATTTAGATAGGTGGTGTTATTTGTTAAGCGACAAAATGTTAAATGTTATGATAATCGCTGGGTTTGAGATTAAAGCATTTATTAATTACTCACTAATAGAATCCCCAATGACAATTTAACTAAAATATAATTTCAAATGCAGCATGGAAACAGAAATAGAAAAAGGTTTCTAGACTTTATCGGTTTTTTGTATTTTTTCATTTGAATTAATATTCGCTTCTTGTATACCTAATTTTTGTTGTAAATTATATCCTGACACTTAATTTGTATACTATTTAATTATAGCCAAAAAAAATCTTTCATTCATTTAGTATTTTGGTAATTAAACTAAAAGATAACTTCAAACAAAATTTATCATTGTAATATTCCAAGTTAGTAATCTATATATTAATACGTGAAGAAAAAACTTTGTATCCCTTTTTAAGCACATTGCGCGCACGGAGGAGTGTGAGATTCGGCATAGTTAAAGTTCATACGGAGAAAGAGTGCAGAAATATAAAATTTATGTATTATATGTGTTACAAATACATTAAATTAAATAAAATAAAACATTTATTGTTTACGTTCATATTGAATGTCAAACACATAAAAGTCTGTGGTCAAACAGTGGTACGGAGTAGATATTATCGCTAAAGAATTTATATATAATATGTATTACAAATACATTAAACTAAATGAAATAAAACATGCTTTGTTTACTTTGTACATACATTGTATATTTTGTCTAATATATATCAATATATAGATTGCTCAATATACATTTTTTTGTAAAAAGAAAATTGTGTAGCAGCAATAAAATAAAATTCAAGATTCATTCGTAATAGAACAAACTTCAAAAAAAATTATATGCAATGATTATAGAGGTATACTCTTTGATAAAAGAACATCAATAACGTTCAAACTTAAATATTTAATGAATTACGGTCGAATTTCGACCGCTGGGTGACCTCTAGTTATAATTAAAGAGCCATTCGTGTTTAAATAATGCAAGCTTCTTCGAAAAGTTTACCAGATACTTAACTATATTATAAACAAAAAAGAAATTACCACCAAAGAGAAGATAGATAGTTTATTTCGGATTCAAAATTACCCCAAAACGGTTCCAACTTTCGTTCTAAAACTCCAAAGTTGAGAAAACTATTACTCTTGTTCCATGTATCAAGGCAATGAGAAGAGATATATTTCACTGTTGCCAATTCAGACACTAAATATAACCTACCTATACCAAAACTCACGATAAGAGACGAAAGTGTTGCAGAACAATGCATTTATCAATTAAATTACCGCTTTGCCGAGATGTCTGGCCCATTCAAGTCTTTCCGGATGGTATTTTAGCAAATCTCAGAAAAGAGGTGGACGCATTAGGAGCTCAAGTTGGGCAACCATTAAAGAAGTATTCGAAAGTTTATTTTGCAGTCAGGGAAAAGTAGTTACAAATGACGAAAAAGATATACGCTTTTGGAAACTGAAAAGGAAATTCGAATTTATCTAATGAACTAGCTTTCTATTCGGAAACCTAAATGAGTTTTCGAAGAAATTAACGATTGGTAAAAGAATTTCAACTTGTTCTGAGGAGAAATTACTGCCATAGTAATGCCTTCTTAAATGATTCATTTGTTTTTGCTTCGGTTGTAAATCGGGAGTTTTCATATAGATGTGAATGCGCTTATATTTACATAAATTCCTTCACAAAATATATGCCACTGCCTAATATAAAAAGTATTATTTGAATTTAAGGAATGATAAACAATAGACAAATATGACGGCCGTAGAACTAAACTTTATTAGTAATGTTTCAATGGTTTTTAATGAAGTAATGAAAATTATTATGCATCGGCTACAATATAATGTAAAATGTAATATTTAATTGAAAAAAATCTAAAAATTATACTTTATGATCTCTTCGAAACTCTATTTCTTTTCATGGTATGATGCAAATATCTCTATAATTCAATTTCCCAAGTGATGAGATTTGGAAACGGATATTTGTTTTAAACTGAAATATCCATATGATAACTTCCCATACCAAATTATCATCAAATAGTTCTCCTAGCTGAACACTGTCACAACTTTACACTGTCCCACTGTTGTTTGATGTTATCATATTCTGCCAAAAAATTCAGCTCGATTATAAACGAGTCAGTAAAACAAAAAGAAAACTATGTTTTATTGTAGAGTATTCGATTTAATATCATATTCTGACACTAAACACTACTTGTGGTTAATTTACTCAAATATTATATTGACATTTTTTTTATTAAATACATTCTGAAACACAAATTAATATTTTTAGTTGTTTCAGTATAAGTTTATTTTAATGTAATTTTACTTTTTTATTTGAATGAATTTGAAATTATTCAAAACATGAATTGCTCCGTTGCATTATCTGAATTCATTTGGACGTCTAAAATTCCTTATATTCGGGATACAAAGAATGTACATCTTCTTTCTTGTAAAAGCTATTTAAAATCAATTAAGGTAATGATTGTTAGAGGACAAAATTTAAATATTCAGAAAAAAATTTCCTTACATAAACCTGTTTTGAAAATATTTTTTATTGTATACGAGATGAGATGTTTAACGAGAGTATTCTAAATTTTAATTTTCAGGTTCATTTCTTTGAATAAAAGATGCGATATCTTTAGTAGTAATCTTGCATCGATCTGAAAAAGAAATAGTTAAATATGGAAACATGAAGTAGAAAAATATTTCACGTTGAATCTTTTTTTCAAAAGACAATTATTCACAGTGATTGTTAATCAGTGAAGTAGTTTTTAAATAGCTCGAATGCCTGCAAAAAAATACAAAATATTCGAAAAAATAATTATTTAAATGAAAATATTAAATTGCACATAATATATAGTATTATTTTATGATAAAAATTAAATGTCACTCTCAAAGGCAGATAATCCCCTATTGTTATTTATAGCCTAATAGTTTAAAATTCCAAATTTGAAGGCGAAAAGAAGTAAGCAATACCTTCTAGAAGAGGGGCGCGATTGATATCGATAAATAAAAAGATGAATCATATTTACGGTAACTATTAGCTGACTGTAATCATATGCACAACTAATTTAGTACTGCTCAAAGTTTCAAAATGCCAAGACTATCACTTTTGGACTATTTTACTCCGGAAAGGGATGACAGGCAATGAGTAAGATGAGTGCATTTCCGGAATTTTTTGTTAGATTACGCTATGTAAAATGTAAACATCTCCTCCTCCATTTTTCACTTCACCCCTATTTTGTTGAAATCAACTCCACCTGGCGCACGTGCAAAAGCGCGGAGGGTTTCGGAATCCCAGAACCATCACTATATTAGTGCTCCCTCAAACTGTTTGTAGATATTATGATACACGTTATTGAGCAGAACACCAATTCTAATGGGCTAAATATAGCTATTTATTGTAATAAAAATTATCAATTTGTGTTAAAACCTCATGCAAAAATCGGCAAAAAAAAGAGAACAAAAATTTATATTCCTTTAATAAAATAGGTGATTTTCAAAATCACCTAATAGCGGAAGTGTATGGCATGAAATAAGGATGGTGATTATTGCGAAAATAACCTGTTTTCGGTTATTCAGGTTTTTTCACCTCCGGTTTAGCATGGTGGTTGTAACCACTCAAAATAACCGTTTTTGAAAATAACCGGTTTTCGGGCTTTTTTATGAAAAACGAAAGCCGTTTGTCGACAGAATTTTGTATTAATATTGTTTTCACCTGAAATCTATCCATCGCCAATATTTATCTGTTCAAAAAAATTCTTCAGTAATCCGCCAACCAATAGACTCCTGAGGCAGAGGTGCCTAAGATGATGAAAATCAAAGCTTCATAACTTGGTAAATTTTAGTCTAACCTAAGATCGAGCCTATCTTCCAATCCGGTTTTTTAACCCTGTTATTGGATTTTAAAAAAATAACCGGTTACAACTGGGACAAAAAAAATCGAAAAAACAGGTTAGCCGAAACTAAAAAAAACGGTTTTCGGTTAAAACCGGCAGGTTTTTTCCATTCCTAGCATGAATTCGTCATGTCCTTCTGAATTCTTTAAAAATCTGCACAAAAAAATTATAAACAGAATATATTCATAATTTTGTTTTCTGTATAACTGAAAAATACATTTAAAAGTAAATTGTTTCTGATTGGTTAACTAAACGTAGTTTCGATTGATTTAAATAATTAAAATTTGTTGAACTGGTAATTCGAACACTGTAGGTTTATGATGCATATTTTTCTAATTTCAGTATCATATGTGCTTAAAATTGTCCTCAAATTGTCCAGTTAGAAGAGATTCTTTGTATAGTAATGCGTCTTAATGTTTCTACCTGTGCTTTTTTTGCAAAATATTGCATTTGCAAATTTTGCGTTGCGTCTGTTAGTGAAATCATTTTTAAAATTGTTCTTTTGTATAAAAACATGTTACAAATTTTACGAATTGAGCGAATATGCTCAATGATATATATTGAAATTTTAAATTCTAATTTCGTTTTGAATCCTTCTAAATAAATAGTTTCTTTTTGATATTTAATGGCATCTAAATTTTATATTTTTTAAGTCATTGATATGAAAAAAGCTGATAAAAAATGTTGGCTTATTTAGGTTGAGTTCATAATCATGCTGTTTTACTTTTCATCTCATCCATCTTATTTTTATGGTAATGATTTTCATAAACAAATAATTACAAATAGACATAAAAGCACATAACATTTTTCTAGAAATAAAGGATACGATAAAGAAGAAAATGTATTATTTTTTTATCATTGAGGATATTATGATTGTACAGTGAATTATTTATGCTTTGTAAAGCAATAAAAATATTTCTCAAAATTAAATGTTTAGAATTTTGTTGTGTTTACCAACATCAAATTAACTTTCTTTTAATTCAAGTCTGAATTCGCAGTAAGGTACACGCCAAAAAGACGAAATCAAATTGAATAAGTTATTTATGTTTTTGCAGAAAGAATATTTTTCAATCACAGACGTGATTCTTCTACAAAACAATATTGTGGAAAGATTTTCAATCAAAGCACGTAGTCAGTACGCTTGTATACTGAATAAAGATGGTGTAGTTTTAGACACTTTTAAGAACGTGTTTTTAAATTCAGTTGCTTGTCGTATGAGTTGTTTTCACTGTTTCTCTTTAAGTCTTAACATTTAAAATATTCCTTAAAAAAGAATATTTATCTGGATTTTGCAAATATTTGCTGAATATTTTAAGATAATATAATTCGTTTGTGTATTTATAAAATATACGACAGTCTAATAAAATCCAGAAATTTCAACTTCAGAAACATTTTAAAATTCTCCTATTAAGTTATTAAGCTATATAATATTACTCTCATAACATTATATAGCTGACTTGTTTCGACTATTCCCATACTTATTTATGTATTAAAATGAAAAGAAATACAAATCATTTTTTCTGTAATGGATTAAATAACACTATTATAGTTCTCATTAATGCGACAGGAAAGTGTGGATTGGAGAATAATTAGAATTAAAATGTTCAAATTTTCAGATTTAAATTCTTTAATATCAAGATATTTATTCAACTGTCTGATTTATAATACGGATAAAATGTATTCTCTATGTAACAGATACATTCCTCATAGGCATTTAAACCGATGAGTAGAAGTCTCAAAACTCTATGCACGAGGGCATGGTGTGCTGTTATGTAGAAAAACTGTACTGAAAGTAAAATAAAGTTATTTTTAATTCGTGGATTATACCTTATTACCATCTTCATTCATGCATCAGGAGTCTAAAATATAAAATTGAAAATATAAAGAATAAAAATTGTATTGAATTTTCGAACTGGAAAATTGTACTCCTACGTTCTTTTAAAGGAACGTAGTTAAGTGAATAAAACACACAGGTTGGTTATAAATTATTAGACCCAACTTAAAAATTAATTTTTTAAAAAAAACCCTATAATGATACAACTGCGCTCTATTTAAATGAAAGAGCAAACAAGTTTTTTTCAGATAGGTGGCGTACCAATACTGTGTTCTAAATTTGCTACAGCGAGAGATTTCCAGTGCGACCGATATCTACCGATCAGCAGAAGCCGATACACGTTTTCTGGTTTCCTTTTTAAGTTTTTCTGAAATATCTCGAAAGCTTTTCATTTTTTGAATTAAAATTGATTTAACAAATTACTAATCCGTTCAAATATTTTTATAACGAATTATTAAAACCTTATAACAGGAATTTAACATTTATATAAAATTACTAATGCCCAGCTAAAAAAATCTGCAAAAAATCTTTTTAAAAATCTGCAGAAAATCTGAAGGTATTTGGAACATGTTTTCTTCAGATTTTCTGCAGACAAGACTCAATTATTAATTTCAATTAATGTAATTATTAATTTAATTACTAATTTCAATTAATTTTATTAATTTAATTTATAATTCAACTTACTTGTACGATGCCGATTCAGTTTGTGACAAAACTTCAAACTCATCCTGGCCAGGATTCGATCCCGCGTTCATAGAGTTGGCAGGCAGGAACACTAACAACATGACCACCCCGGATGCAAATTTTTTTCAGATTTTATGCAGATTAAATTGAAGAAAAAATGCAGATTTTTTTCTGTCTACAAAAAATCTGCAAAATATTTAGAGAAAATGTAATAAGAATTTTTTGCAGATTTTATGCAGATTAAATTGAAGAAAAAAATACAGATTTTTTCTGTCTTCAAAAAATCTGCAGAAATCTTTAAAAAACCTCAAAAAAATTTTCTTCAGATTTTTTTTAGCTGGGATTGCTCAATAAATAAACTTAAAAATGCGGAACACTCGGATCATCAGGATAACAACTGCTCACATTTTTGGCATGTGACTTAGTAAGTGAATCGATTGATGATAAAAGAGACTTCTGCATTCTCGGCGTAAATTACATTTTTATTTTCGTTGATGAAGGTGAATGCATTTTTAATGTAAAAACGGGGATTCTACCATTCACAGACACATTTTGGTACAGCATCAAAGTTTCCATGTGATGTCATAAAAAGGCTTCTTCCGAGAAGAGCTCTTTTAACATCAATATAGCAGTTCTCTGTTAGATGTCAGAAGACCCATTTTAACATAAATCGATTCAAATAGATAAAAATTTTTCTTCAAACATTGAATAACGCATTCAATATCAACTGATTAGCAAACTCGTAATAGAAGCTCGTACTTTTAAAATGTATACTGTATATTTAACGTCAAATTAAAACAATTAAAAGGTTGAGAAATGTAAGATAATATTTCACGAGGTCAGATCAACAAATATTATTAAATTTCATTTTAAAAGCACTTTAATAAACCAGTTAAAAAGTAATTAATTCCAATTACAAAACGTTCTATCGATCGATTCTTTTCGGTTTAAAAGTGTTCTGTGTCTTTGTTTTCATTAATAACAGTAAATAAATTCCTAAATAGAATTTTTTTATCAAAATACAAATAAATTTAATTTGCTTGTCATTCAGATCAAAAGTATAAAGATAAAAAATTGTTTTCGTAATGAAACATAATCGGTAAGCAACTCTAAAAGCGTAGGATAAAAATATTTTGCTGATTCTTGTAAATTATACTGACTGTTCAGTTTGCAGTAATCTTTTTTCAATTGATGAAAAATTGTAAAAAAAGCATTTGAAATGAAAATAAAAAGTGGACAGATATTTTTAGGCGATTTAATCCTTACAAAGCACAATTCTACTAAATATGCTATATATTTATTATTTAAGAAAGCTTACTCGTTTACTAATAAAGCAACGTAAAAAAAATAAATTTTTTCAGAATGCAAGAAAAACATGACAGAAGCAGCGAAAAAAAAAATTTTCTTACCATTTTTTAATCGTTCTGTATTTTAATCAGATTTTATTTCTATGCCTGCAAAGTCTCATTAGTTTTTTATCTATGTTTTAAAAGCTTTATTCCCTTTGGAGTTTACAGGGAAAATCTAAAACTTAAAAAAACTGTCTTCAGAAAACGACGAAAAAAATTATACGATAAATATTCAAAGCTTTTCCAACAATTTTTCTTTCTGTAAGTACGCATGGATAAATATTCTATTTTTAATTAAAGTTAAATTCGAGAATGAATAAATCTATTTCTGAAGTCTTTGTGTGTCTAAGATTACTGTGAATAAAAAGAGATATGTATTCGTGGAAGAACAATAAGTGGCCTGTCTCTGTTTCAAATAAGGAATTAGTTGAATTCGCATATAGTTCAATATAAAGCTATCTTTTGGCACTTTTGCTCCAAATCACGTAGTGTTAAATATCCTTAAGGAATGTCTCACGAAATATTTTCTCCAAGGAATACTTCAAGAATGATATCTAACGTAATTATTACACAGAAACGAACAGGTTTTTTTTCATAAAGTGTTTTTTATAAAAATATTAACTGGAGTAATTCAGAAAAATGTTTTAAAGAAAATGTGGTGTCTACTACCTTATTTGTTGATACACTGGTGTCCAAAAGTAACGCGCAATTCTTAAGATGCTAAAAAATTGAGTTAATATGGATACTATAGTTCGTAATCAGTTGCTGATTATCGTGGGACATACGTTTTACAGTGAAGATTCGGTCAAAAGGGCAATTAGGAGGGCGACCAGAAAGTGATGAAGACAAAGGGGATTTCATCCAGTTTCGCAGAAAGCTAATAAAGCTGAGATGAAACTTTCATCAATGGTTATGTCTGATGTGAATAATATTTACATGCATATTAACTCCAATTTTTTAAAATCTTAAAAATTTTGCATTACTTTTGGGTACCAGTTTGCTTAAAATGTATGGAAATGCAAGAACAGTAGATGAAGGCTTTATCAATGGAAAATAGTCCTCATCATTCTTTTTTTTCTTTAGAAAGAAATAGTGATTCTTTTATTTGCCTTCCGCGTATTATTTATTGCCTCTTGTGTAGTAATTGATGTATTGTTAATACATTTTATTGTAAACTAATTTTTGATTTGAACTGAGTTTCATAATTTGCCCAATATAATACTTTATCTTATTAAATAGATCTTATTAAGAATATTACCACTTCATAGAGAAACATGACTGAATTAAAAGAGTTCAGAGTCCCATGGATCGCAGTATAAGCAGGATTTATTTACAGCAGGTCTAACAAACTGAGTTTTTATAGTTTGCCCAATATAATGCTTTATTTTATTGAATAGGTCTTGTTAAGAATATTACTACTTCATAGAGAAATATGACTGCATTAAAAGAGTTCAGAGTCCCGTGGATCGCAGTATAAGCAGGATTTATTTACAGCAGGTCTAATATACATGAAAAGCAGAATCACAGTAAGGGTATAATGAAAGTCACTTATATTCATAAAAAACTTTAAGAAGATGCACTTTAAGAGATTTGAATTTATATGGACTTTAAAGAGAAAGATTGATTGGCAGCAAATAGGGAATGATACAGTGAAACAGCCAATAGAAACTATTAATAAGACAACCAATCATCTCTATTTAATATAACGTGATGGTTCTGGAACTTAATGATGTAATATGCGAATACTCTATTCTAACAGATCCTCAGCGGCAATTTGACCCATACGTTATAAAAAGTTGATCTGTGATCAAACAACAAAATCATGAACAGGGGGATGATACAGAAAATGAAAAACAATAAAGCTTCGCAGCATTTCAACTCCCAAGCTAGTAATCTTTCTTTCTGAGAATTCAGAACACAGAATCCTAAAACACATTTGAGGTATTCCCTGAAGAGACATTGCGCAGACTTGGCGCTGATGAGTCATTTCAACAATTCCTGGACTTTTTAAGACGAGAAAATCTTTTCCTATCTCGATGGATCACGTGCTTACCCGTCGGAGGGTGGAGAAATCTTCCCTCCCATCGGCCACGCCTGCCGGGTTTTTTTTCCCTGCCTATTCTCTGTACTTTTTTTCCTACAAAGGCTAAGATCGTTTTCCGGTCGATTTCATTATAACAGCTTACTTAGAAGTTTGAGTGGGGAAAAATATCCATATGCACGTGCTAAGGTAGAGTTAAGAAATAAAAAGAAGTTTTTGCTTGGGATTAATTTTTTTCATCCGTTTGTCTCATCGTGTCATGAAAATGGGGTTTAAGCAAAGTAGAAAGTTGTTCCTCATAAGAAAGAAGAATACTTAATAAAACTGATGTTTCCTTTTAAAGGGATATCCGGTTTAATGCCTCGGTATTTCAATAGATTTTGTTGTCATACAGATATTGATTTAAAGTGTAAGCATCACGTATTGGCAAAATATTATATTTGGTCACTGAGGGTTAAGTTGACCACTAGTAAAGCAAGTAATTACATGCTGTTTAAACATCTTGACGTAATTATAATATATTTAAAAGCAAATTTTGCATTTAAACACAATTTTCTTAAATGCCTTTAAATTCTGTGTAACTAAACTAATAATTAAAACTAAGGTTATTAATTTTTAAAAATTGTTTTTTAAACCTTGGCATCTATTAATTCATTCCCAGGTTTTATGTTTTCCTGCGGCCTTTTGCGTAATTCAACATGTGTTCTCGCTGACTACGGAATAAAAGATTTTATAAGATAATAAAGTTTGATAAAATGTTCTAAAAACGCAACTGTAAGCATTAGAGTACGACTGTAAGTATCAGACCTCGCGTTTTTAAATGTATTAAAATTTTTCTATGACTTGTCTAAGCAAAATTTTTTTTACTGTATAATATTCAGTTACAGTTTTCAAAATGGATCTCAAAGACTTTTATTATATTTTGTATTCCGAAAGTGTCAATAAATATTTTTAATTGGTGTCTCAGTTCATGCAACAGCACAGTGACATGACAAATCTATTTGAGCACGTCGTTTAACATCTAACTGTACTTTGCCTTACATTGTATAGTGACATCATATCTTTTATCTTCCTGTAAGATGTACATTGGATTCTAACATCACACTGGAACGTCTCACGTGAAATGTATTTCATGAGCATAAATTAAGTCCGTTTTGTTACTTTTAATTTTATTTTATCTTTTTCCTTCGTTCTATCTTTTTTTTCTTGTGGTTTTCATTCGTCTTATTAGTTAAATTAAAAAAAGTATTTTCACTCCATTATCTTTTGAATTTTTTTGTAAAAATAATGTAGAAGAAAGCAAAAAAATATTTTCACTCCATTATCTTTTGAATTTTGTTGTAAAAATAATGCAGAAGAAAGCAAAAAAATATTTTCACTCCATTATCTTTTGAATTTTTTTGTAAAAATAATGCAAAAGAAAGCAAAAAAATGTTTTCACTCCATTATCTTTTGAATTTTTTTGTAAAAATAATGCAAAAGAAAGCAAAAAAAATTGTGATTGCCGTAATAGGATGGATTTCTCCCATCGACGTTTTGCAAATTATGTCATCTTACTTGCTTTAAGGATAGGAAATATATTTTTATGAATTTAATCACTCTCTTTATTTCAAAAAAAGTTTATTTTTTTAATAAAATCAAAATATTTTTAAATGCTTCGTTAAAGATAATGAGAGTACGTATTTTGAAAACTGCGAAAATATTTGAATTATTTATGAGTTATTGTTTAATTTCCTTTTCCAAAGGTTATCCAATATTACGTTGGCAAATTGCATGGCATCCTTAAGATTAAAAAAGAGAAAAATGACATCTCAAGTTCGAAATTATTGACTTAGTAATTGATTTATTTGTTTTTGCTTCGGTTATAAATTAAGAATTTTCATTTAGATGTGAATGCGCTAATATTTACATAACTTCCATCTGAAAATATATGCTACCGCCTAATATAAAATGTATTATATGAATTTAAGGGATCGTAAACGGTAGACAAATATGACGGCAATAGAGCTAAAATTGGGAGACTTTATTATTAATGTTTCAATGGTTTTTAATGAAGTATCAAAAAATATTATGCATCGGTTTCAATATAATGTAAAATGTAATATTTAATTCAAAAAATCAATCAGTAATAAATCAGGAGTAATCAGTGTGAAACGCAAACTGATTACACCTGATTAAAATATGATTTGGTCCGATTTTGTAAATGAGTTAAAATTTGTATTACATAATCTGAAATAAGATTTTCGCTAAGTCGTTGCTTTATTCAAAGTAAAAATAAAGACAAAAACTATGTATTTAAATTCAAATTCGTTACTCTAAGTTACTCTAAGAATGAGAATTATGAGTTGGATGGCTTCCTAGCAGGGTTCCAGCTTTAAACAACCTTTCTCGTTTCTTCTTATCTGACGCTTTTTGTTTCAACGTATTCATTCACATTTCAAAAATCAGCATGAAAATGTATTTCCAAAAGATTTTCTTACCTAGCTTCACCACAAAACCAGACTAAGATTCTGAGATTTAAAAGAACCCAGATTACATTTATTACATAGTGCTTTGTAATGCTAATAATCGGAAGTTACATTTTCTACAAAATAATAAACAACTATGATAAATTAATATATCTTTATTGCAATATATTCTAATCAATAATATTTTTAACGTACTAGATGTGCACGACCCTGCTACTAGTAATAAGTGCTCTATTAATTTTCACCGGTTTCCTTGCCACCTCGGTATATTAGTTAATAAATTGACTGACAAAGCTGTTAAGTCTGAAACTAACATTTTAAACAGCCCTGTTCCTTTAAATATTATTAAAGGGTGTTTTAAAATCATTCTTCATTCTAAATGGCACATTTTGTTGGACTTCAAAGCCGAAAAACAAACTTCATCGCACCAAACATTTTATTGATTCTCGGCTTAGTTAGTTAAGCCAGGCGCTATTCTAATTCCATGTAAATCGGCCATATTTGATCAATACGTTAGCATGTATTGTTAGGCTGATTCCTTTCCTTTTGTTCAATTTACCGACGTCTTATATCTTTTCATTATATCTTATTAGAATGTTCTATTCTTGTTTTGTGTGTATTCCTTAAACAACGCATAAATTGTTTTCAAGGCCACAGTTGGTAAGGTCCCGGCTTCGGGGCCGGAAAGTTCCAGGCTCAAAACCCGATTCCACTGAAGATCCACCATGTATGTGGGCATGTTGCATGTTAAATCATACATAGGGGTCAAGCGTCATCCTGTTGTTGTGGTGCAGAAGTTTGGAGAGGAGGTGCCAGCTCAGGTGACGTTCTTATCGTCTGACCGAGGTTCCAAATTATGATGTCAGTCCCAAAATATACTTCGTGTTGCTTCAAAACACGACGTTAATGTAACTAAACTAAACCAAACTAATCTGATTTCAAACTCTTTTGGGGCATTTAACAAACCAATAGTGAAAAAATGAATTACAGCAGAACTTCGATTGTCCGACCTGATTGAGACTGTAATCACCTCGGATAATCGAAAATTCGGTTAATAAAGACTGAATTTTAAATAATGACTTCTTTTCTTTCGACAAGGGTTTGAAGGACAAAAATTGTTTATTTGAAATTATAAAAAATGACTCCGCAAATACTAGCACGTATTAACATTTTAACAAACTATTTTATTAATTTCCAAACTTCTTACATGCAATTTTTGTAACAGTTTTGTTGGGGGCTGTTGAAATAAAAGACATACGAAAGATGCATCTTTCTTTAATGAAAGTTAAAATTAAACAAGTCAGAAAATAAGTAGAACGACTTGTCTAAGAAGAAACAATATTCAAATCCAACTGCACGAGCTGACTGATCCATGACTTCACTGGATATCAAAGTAGAGCATCGTATTACAGTATCGTTACCACATCATTTTACACCAGCACCACATAGATAGATAGTAAAACCAGGAAGAGCTTATATACTTGCTGTGACGTAAAATACGTCATAGGCAGCTGAAGTAGGAATTCGGAATACTTAATTGTTGCCAACAAGTTTTGATAAGAGAATTTGGAATGTTACTGATTTTCGCTGTTTCCTCTATATTTTCACAATGATTATTTAAGGGTGTTCTCAAAAGTATAATTTTCCTCGCTCAACAACTTCCAACATTCCAATGTATTTACAGTGCCATTTTTTATGAAAATGCATGAAATTTGCTCACATTACTACTGAACCGTTTAAGAACGTAACTGTGCTTTATTTTCTCTAAAAACCTTGTTGAAATTTATAAGATCTCCTCTGAATAATGACTTTTTACTATCCTTCGCATTGACGGACCTTATCTCTAACGGTTTGAAAATTAGCTATTTCTCCACAATTACAGTGGGTAATCTGTGTAATTAAAAAGGTATAAGACAGAAAATTTATTATTTTGTTTTCCTTTTTGTAATTTGGCCCTTTCAAAAAGCACTCTATATCATATTACGAAGAATCGAACAAGTGAAGGAATCTACAATTTTAATAAGCAGCAGTTTCAAAAATATGAATTTTTAGACAATAATATTTTTCCTGAATTGCTCGTCAAAACAATGAAAAATCAAGAAGATGAAACACGAGATAACTAAGCAAAATATTTTAACATTCATTTTTATTGAAAATAAACGAAATATTTACTTACTGCTTACTCTATTGTTTTTCCCTTACTAATTTTGTCTTTACATACTGTTATTAAATTGCTTTCAAAAAATTCACTGACTATTTGGTCAGAACTTATTTAATAAAACAATTTCTAATATTGTTTGTGTTTTTACACAAATCCAACACATTGCCTTAACTTTAGAAACAAATATTAATGACGTAAAATTTATGTCGTGTTGTCAATTATTAAACGAAAAACCTGGGTGTTTTTAAATCCCTGGAACTTAACTAACAATATCTTTATCAACAATAACTTCCTTTTGCTTCATCTTATTCATATTTATTTTCTTTACTACATTTCATAAGCATTAAATGCTTTTAAAGAGCATTATCAAGAAGAAAGAATAGATTATGAAGATTCGATTTATGAAACTTAAAATAGGCTTACACTTCACTCCAGAGAATTAGTAAATTGTACCCGATAAGCATTTCAACAATGTGTCGAGTTTATGAAAATGGAATAAATACTGAATTTCCCAGCAAGAAATAAGCTCTGAATGCTTAGAGGGAAAAAATAACCAGTTCCCTCAATTGCATTTAATCTTTTGTACTCTTGAGACATGATAAAAACAGAAAAAATATGAGAACTTAAAAAATCCAATTTTTTTCAGAATATGCTTTTTGAAAAAGGGATTTAAGTTGCTTATATTGAAGTGATATCAAGATAGTATCATTAACTTAAATGAAAATAATATTCAAGCTCGTTTCCATTTTTGGCTGTCGAATTTTAGTTTATTTATATAATTGTGCTTTTTGCAAAATGACAAAAAAATGTTGGCTGTTTTCTATTTTAAAATCTCCTGAGATTCTTGTAATTTCCAGCTGAATCATATGATGAAAATTATTTTGAATCCTAAGAATGTATATTAAGAGAATACAGAAAATATGTCTCTCTCCGTTTTATCTCCTAGAAATAGCTTTATCTGATTTTGAACAGAATAAATAAACAATTTCATAGAAGTGAAAAAAAGTAACAACAAATTACCATCATCCGAGCAGCTAATCACGGAGAAAATAATAGAGAAATGTTTTCATCAACTAGGACTTGAGTATTATCCTAGTTCGAACTAGGACTTGGACTGAACCTACCATTTCGTGAAAGCAGTTTCATTAACTATTATTTATACATTAGAACCTTGATTATCCGAACTGATTTGGACCATAATCACCTCGGAAAATCGTAAACTAGGTTATCACAAACGAATTATCCTGACTATAACCATGCGGATAACTTGAATGACACGGCCGCCGCGACAGTTAATTGGGCACTGTGGTCCTCGCATGATAGCCCTTATTACGAGCGGCTCATCCGAACACCCCTCAGACAAATTTACGATCCGTCATCAGCAGGAGCTATTCAACCCCTACCATTAGGTTAACATTAGCATTAACGCCACTGTATACCCCCGAGCTCGGAACCCAAAGGGTTCCCTGTCAGTTGAATGGGTATACGTGGAAAGAAATGCATAGCGTGCTCCCGTAGGGAGACACGATTGACCTCACACTATCCTTCCTTCGGTTAAGTTGTCCTGACCCCCATGCGATGTGTCCATAGGAAACTTTCTTGGATGAGTGTAGTGTACACATACTGGCCAAAAGGGGTATCGATTGGATTTACAGGGCCAAAGGGCATAACTGAATTTTGGAATGATCAGTAATAACCAGTCATGTTATGAGATACAACACATTACAATACACTTGATATGAAAATGGCAAGAATAAAAAATGGTAGCTTAACATTGGGAAGGATAATAGACAAATAACACAAAGAATCTAGTTTATATAAAAGGAAGTAAATAATACAAATAAAACATACTCCTAGTTAACAGTCCTCCTAGAATTAATCAGTATTCTTATCTTATTCTATTCTTGGCAACTGGTTGTTGAGGACTCTTTTTCGCCAGAAATGTTCTGGGTCGTTTGAGGCCTTGGTAAGATGAAATGAGCTTGTAAGGCAGCAGATGATTGCGAAGTGCAAAGGGCTTCTCATCTCGCCGCAACCACAGCAATCGGTCGTTCTGATGCTAAATCTCTTAAGGTAAGTTGGTAATGGGCCATGTCCCGTTGCAAAAATGACATGATTTCTGGTCTTTGCCACGGAGCTGGGGAAGTCTTGACCTTTGGAAGGATAAGGTGGGCGTTCCTTCCAGAGCCACCAATGTCACATTCACTCTGTCAGAGTTGGGTGGAGACACCATTAGGTTAACAGAGACTAAATTTTAAATCATGACTTCTTTTCTTTCGATGAGTTTCCAAAAATTGTTCAACTGAAATTATAAAAGTAAGTCCGCAAGTACCCCCAAGTATTAACATTTAACAAACCCTTTTATTAGCTATGCTTTTTAACCTCTTAATTGGTTTGCCCGAGCGCTATACGTGTATCGAATTATCGCTATTTTAATAAACTTATACTTATATAAACAAACTTATAAACTAAAACAAAGTCAAAACATGATTAATCCATCAACATTTCAACTGTCCTTTAGGCTACTGGGACGTAAACCAGAAGAACTGAGCTGAATGCGGGGAGTGAAATCCTCACTTGTGTCTGGTACAGCAGTTGTGCCGACCCGCGTTAAAAGGCAAAAATTTTTATATATGGAAAAGGTTAAATAAAAATGGCAACACTTTCCCAAAATATATGACATCTAATTAGGCAGTTGAGAAAAATGCAGTTAAGGGATAATAGCTTACATGTATTTTTGAAACATTAATTAGTTGCAAAAAGAGAATTCGGGAATGTTTAACGATATTCGCTGTTTTCTTTGTATTTTACAAATGATTATGTCAGGCTTTTCTCAAAAGAATAATTTCATCCTCAATTCAATATATCGAATAGAGGGTCGAAATTTAAAGAGATTTCTTATTAGCATACACATTCGCATAGGCAACAGGAATACCATTTCGCTTTCTTTTCAATACATTTCACTGTGCAAGTCAGATTTCTATTTCAGGCACCTTGACCTAGAATTGAACCTGGAATAGTACGCCGGGCATATATTAACCAAATTAGCAACAAGGGGAAAATTCATTAAATTACAATCTTAAATACATTCCATACATTTAAAGATATTAAAACAATTGAAATAAAAAACAAAACTATAATAGACATTAAAACGCAACAAAATTGACGGCATACGACTGAAAAAACCCAGGAAGGAAGAATCCATATGGAAAATTTCATCAAAGACCACTTTCCATTTTGGATTCTAATTGGGATAAGTTTTCTGTCGAGGAAAAAATACTTTAAGGTCAAATAAACTTTTCCTCTGTGGCATGAACCTATCCCGGATTATTGGAAACAAAAATAGGAGAAAAACATTTCACAAAAACGAAATCTAAACAGTCTTTACTAGATTCAGGCCACAGAGGAAAGGTTTATTTGACCTTAAAGTCGTTTTTCCTCGACAGAAAACTTATCCCAATTAGAATCCAAAATTCAGTTTCCATACATTCAATATTTCGTTAGTGAAACTAAAAAAATTATTGCTAATGAAAAAGGAAACTCCTTCAAGTTGATACTCCAAAATGTGCTCTTAAATTAAAATAACCGCTCACATTTAAATGACAAAATTTTTCAAAAGATTTGCAAGTTATTTTATTATCCTATAAACGAATTAGAAGTTTACAATAGAAAAAAATTTTTCTCTTATTCTAAATTGCCCAAAATGATCCTAACTTTCATTCTGAAGCTCCAAAGTTCAGAAAACTGTTACAATTTAGCCATGTATCATGACATCAAGAAGAGATATATTTCGCTCTTGCCACTTCAGACTCTAAATATAACTTAGCTATACCAAAACTCACGACAAGACCTGAAAGTGTTGCAGAACAATGCATTTATCAATTAAATTACCACTTGGCCGAGATATTTAGCCCATTCGAATCTTACCGGATGGTGTTTGAGCAGAGCTCAAAAATGATGTGGACACATAAAGAGGTGAAGTTGGACACATTAAAGAAATCTTCGAAAATTTATTTTGCAGTTAAGGGAAAGCAGTTAGTTACAGTCGATGAAAAAGTTATACGTTCTTAGAAATTGAGAAGAAAATTCGAGTTTATCTAATGAGCTATGTAGCTCTCTATTCGAAAATATAAATAAATTTTCGAAAACATTAATAACCGCGAACAGGACTTCGGCTTGTTTGGACGAAATTACTGAGATGGTAATTGCTTGTTAAAGGTTTTATTTGCTTTTGCTTCGGTTGTATTAAACTGGGAATTTCCATCTGGATTGTGAATGCTCTTATATTTTTATACTTTCCTTCCCAGAATATCTTTCGCTCGCTAAACATAAAATATCATCGCTTAACAAGCAACACAACCTATCTCAATATTTTGAAATTTCAAAGAGGAAGAAAAAACTGAATTTTTCGCAACCAATAACGAATATTTCTGAATATTTTTAAATCTAATATGAACATGAAAACACATTCTTCTACCAGATGCGAAAAAAAATCAAGAATATTCGTTATTGGTTGCGAAAAATTCAGTTTTTTCTTCTTTTTTGAAATTTCAAAAAATTGAGATAGGTGGCGTTGTTTGTTAAGAGACGATATATTCAAATAAATTAATCTATTTTAAACATAGGATAAACATAATGTCTATTAGACTGAAAATCAAAGCGTTTATGATGAAGTTTTTAAGTATTTATTCAACTAAATACTTAAAATTGTTTTGAATGTTGTAATGAACTTTACAATCTGAAAGGCAATAGTAACTTATCAAAACTTTAACAATTTAGTTCAAGTGACTGCAGATAAAAAAGTCTTTGGGTTTCTCATACCACTATCTAAAAATCATTATTATACAATTTCTTTTGATGAGTCTTAAAAATTGAAATTCTAATTAAAATCAAGCACGATGAAAGATTTCTATAAACAACTAACATTATATTTCTTCAAAATTAGGTGAAAGTACAGCAAAATTGCACACTTCCAATTATTTCGACACCTATTCATCACTTTTTATTCCTATTCACCGAAAATGTATTCGTCTATTTCTAAGAATTTTCTTAGTAATTAAAATGAGAGGTTTTTCAGTTGACGACTATTAAGATAATAATTATGGTAAAAATACTCCTCACAAAATTGCTAATATGTCAAATAACTTTCTGTTATATGTTTATTAGTGAATTTGTCAGATTTTCTCCCACTGATCATAAATACAGAAGCTTTTTCCTAAATTAAAAAGGATAAAATTAATGGTCAATAAAAATTAATTAATATAACCAAGATAAAATAATAATGAGATCAAAAATAAAATTAATGATTAATATGTATGTTTAATTATTATAACATACATATGTAATGTGTAATTATTATAACGGAAGTCCTCTTCCTGAAATTTATTTCATTTTTGAATTCTTCAAATACTTCGCAAAATTAATCTCGTGATTGTTTTTGGATCACAAATCCTTATGATGAGAAAATTTTGTTAACAAATTGGTAAAAAAGGCATCTCTCTCTTCCTCTAACATCTCTTGAAGTATCTGTTTTCAGAATCTGATGAAATATAATTTCTGTCAGCGACAGAGTTCCGGATTTCAGTTCATTTGATTCACAAAATACTATGGTTAGAATGTAAATTGATGCAATTATGTAATTATTTACTTTTTCTACTGCTTGTACGTTTAATCTTGGTAAATTTTCTAAAATTGCTTTAAACATTTGTCGAAAATTTCTAAACAGTGTAATTATATGAATAAAAGGCTCTAAAGACGAAATACGAGCAGTATATATTGCAGCTACGGAAGTGTTGGATGAAGAATAAGCATTAAATTCTTATACATCCACAGATATTTTATAACAACTTCATGCTAAAACTAATCCAACTTAACTCTGAAAACATGAACTAAATCTATTCATCAGCACATTTTGTCTTTGTGAATTCATAAGCAACTTCAAATACAATTGAAAGTATTCACCACATAATCCTTAAAACTGCCACGTTTCGACATGATCTAGATATTTTTTTTTATTTTGAACTGAGAGCTCTATAAGAGAAATCGACATAGATAAATGGATTATAAATACATCCCATTTTATAGACAAGCATTCTTTATTATTTTTTTGCTAATTAATAGAGATCCGTTTAATTCATGAGACAAGGTTATTGACCGATACTGTCGTACCGCCATGAGATAAACCTTAGACACCAGACATGCCGGTGGCTGTCGTTATGGAAACGGGACAGTCCACTGCATTTTGGGGATGAAGGAAAGGGCTTTATTTCATAGATAGAACCGCCGAAAGTCTCATTTCTCTATCTACTTCGTTCGAAAACGAATCCCTCCTAATGGAAGTGCGCTTAGTTCGTCAAATGTTGCGGTTGATTTTATATCCGTATCCCTCCTTACTTCGACTCGTCTATTTGAGGCAACCCTGCTCAGGGTTTTTCTCCTGGCGCTACGGCAGTATTTCCCTTCTCCTATTCGCTCTGTTATATTCCGTTCACGAGTTTGCCAAGCAAACTTCGTTTCTCTACCCTGAACACTGTTGTTGTTTACCTTTTAGTATTTTGTCATTACGAGTATGAATGTTAAATTTATATTAAGAATTATAATATATTCTTTTCTGTGACATTTTTATTCACATAAGCCAAGTTACCGTTAGCAGATTTTTAAAAAAAATGCAATAACACAGCAACGCATCAGAACGTGCATAACCTCTCGTCGTCTATCATGAGAGTTGTCCAAATCAATAATTCTAAAGTTGTCCAATACCTTCTCGAACTTGACAGAGTAGTACATTGAACTTCCTAATTTCGTCTTGCTGCTGCTAAAAGCTTTATGCTTTTTAATTAAGCTGAATGCTTAATTAAAAAGCATAAATTAAACTTAAACTGCATGCTAAAATAAAAAACGTTATTTTAGCATGCAGCTTAAAACAAAAATAACACTTCCACTTTTGGTATTTCTAGGTCCCAAATTCAACAATATCAAAATGTAAGAGAAATCTCACTTACTTGTCTTTCCGGGTTCTTACAGAATCTAAAAATTGAGATAATCCGTATGAATTATTCCAAATAAATCTGGAGAGCATTCGGTGTTAATCCTTGAGTTTATTATATTCTAGAGGACACACACATAGATATGATGGCATATATACTAATGCATTATATACATTTTTGATTACAACTTGCGCGCTTATAAATCGTTATTGATTTCCTCTTTTTAACACATACAACCATCGTTCCTTTACATTTTTTCCCAACTAACTTTCAGTTCAGGGAATCATGGGATTTCGTCCTGACGTCACCACTGAGCAGAAGGATTACATCATCTTGTGGTTTAGTCAGGGAAATCCAACATCCACAAAAAACCATAGTATGATAATCTGACATGTTGGTAATTGAAATCACCTGGTAATAAGCATGCGGAGAAATCAATTCGATGCTCAGTTTCTTCTCAAAAATCGTTCCCATAACATAATAATGGTACATCCAAGTTAAACTAACTGCTTATGTTGGTCATGTGGCAAGCAGTACCATAGGACTAGAAGTCGAACTCCTATATAGAAATCATAGCATTTTGTGAATATCACAACACTTGTGGCTGTTGCTGCTCCGGAGAAAGTAAGGCATAAAACCTTTGGAAATGAAGCTCTCTCTTTTCATCTTATAGAATATCTCACATTCATACAGTGCGTTTGTTTCCAAAACAGAAATTTTTCAGAAATGCACTTTCAGCCTTCCATTAATATGGACAAGTTTTCTGTTTTGTTTATTTGAGGTAATAGTCCAGTCAATGAAGGTCTAAAATGGTGATTCAAAAACATTAAATCATATAGTTTAGAAAATTTGTAAACATATTCGACAGGGGCTCCTAATAAACATACTAAAAGTCCTTGGTCCTGGAAGGCGGTGAGCTCGCAGTGGTATCTTGAATTTCATCCCCTCTTTTTTTCAGTTTTTCCTAAATATCTCAAAAACTATTCAGTTTTCAACGTACAATTAATATAACAAATTAAAGAATGTAAATTTTCCTATAATTATACACTCTCCGCCTATAATTATATACTTTGCCGCCATCTTAGATTTCATCCCCCTCTTTTAGTTTTTCTTGAATATCTCAAAAACTATCCACTTTTCAAATTACAATTGATATAAAAAATTAAATATCGTAGAATTCCCTATAAATACATGCTTTTATTTTTCATCTAGCTTAAATAATTTTTGAGATAATTGGCCTCAAATTGGATGAATTTGTAAAAAGTCTTAGTTGATAGTCCAGTCAACGAAGGGTTTGAAAAGAATATTAAATCATATAGCTTTGAAAATTGGTGCACATGTTCGTGAGGGAATCCTGATGAAAATTCTAAAAGTTCCCAGTCCTGGGGGGGGGGCGCTGAGCTCGTGTCGCCATCTTAGATTCCATCCACCTTTTCTAGTTTTTTTGAATATCTCGACAACTATTCGGTTTTCAAATTACAATTGTTTTAACAAATTAAAAAGCGTAAAATTCCTTACAAATACATGCTTTTAGTTTTCTTCTAGCTTTAACAGTTTCTTAGATAATGGGTCTCAAAATTTGCCACCATCTTGGTTTTTATGCCCCTTTGCTTAGTTTTTCTTGAGTATCTCGAAAACTATTAAATTTTCAAATTACATGTAATACAATCAATGATCGTAAAATTCCAAATAAATACATGCTTTTATTTTTTCTAGCTTTAATAGTTACTCAGATATTTAAGAAAAACTAAAAGCAAAAGGGATAAAATCCATGATGGTAGCAAGTTTTGAAATCCATTATCTCAGAAATTATTAAAGCTATAAGACATAAAAAAGCATAAATCTGTAGGGAATTTTACGATTATTAATCTTTTATATTACATTAAATTGAAAATTGAATAATTTTCGAGATATTCAAGAAACACTGAAAAGGGGGGATGAAATCCGAGATGACGGCAAACTTTGATAGCAATTATCTCCAAAACTATTAAAGCTAGAAGAAAACTAAAAGCTTGTACTTTTAAGTAATTTTACGTTCTTAAATTTGTTAAATCAATTCTAATTTGAAAACCTAATAGTTTTCGAGATATTCAAGAAAAACTAAAAAAGGGGAATGGAATCAAAACTAAAATGGCTGCACGAGCTCAACCCCCAGGATCGGGAACTTTTAGTGTATTAATCAAGAACCCCTCACGAACATGTGTGCCAATTTTCAAAACTATATTATTTAATGCGTTTTTTTCAAACCCTTCGTTGACTGGATAATCAACTAAGATTTTTTACAAATTCATCCACTTTAAGACCAATTATCTCAAAAACTATTTGAGCTAGAAGAAAAATAAAAGCATGTATTTGTAAAATGCGCTTTATTTTTTATATCACATGCAATTTGAAAATTAAATGGTTTTCGATATATTCAAGAAAAACTAAAAGAGGGAAATGAAATGCAAGCTGGCGGGAAAGTTTGAGACCCATTATCTGGGAAACTATTAAAATTAGAACAAAAATAAAAGTATGTATTTATGGAGAATTTCACGCTCTTTAATTTCGTATATCAATTGTAATTTTAAAACTGAATAGTCTTCGAGATATTCAGCAAAAGACTAAAAAAGGGGGATGAAATCCAAGATGGCGGCGCGAGCTCACCCTCTCCCCAGTACCGGGGACTTTTAGTATGTTCATCCTCACAAACATGTGTACCAATTTTCAAAACTATATGATTTATTGCTTTATCAAACCCTTTGTTGACTGGACTATAATGTAAAACTTCATCTACACTGACCGCCTTCCGATGTATTGCTTTGTCTATCGGTATCGTTAAAATTTCAACACTCGGTTTAAAAATGTTAGTTAATGTTTAAAGTAAGTTTTTTAATGTTATGCCATCAGGATGTTTTGAAAATATTAAATTTGATGTTCCTCTTGTTGTAGCTCTCAAAATAGGAGCCTCATTTTGTGGAAAGGTTGTTATAATTGTTTGTTATCGCTCTTTTTGGCGACTTCTATTGCTTATTTGGCGGTTAAATTTTTAATCAAACGATATAGATAATCACAAGTTATTAAATTTTGAATCAGTATCCAAATGGATTTGGATATTACTAAAACAGGAGGGTTACTGGAAAACGGAAGTGGACTCTGGGTATGGAAGTTCTGTGAACCCAAAATAAACAAACATGTTTCATGCTTATAAATATGGTATTTCGAAATCGGTTTTTCTCTCACTTTTTGGTGCTTTAAATTTTCAAATTGTATATATTAGTTTGTTGTCAACAATTAAACATTATTTTAATGTTTTCAGAACTTAATAGTCAGTTGATGTAATAATATAATTAAAATTTCATTCTATGCTCATGGTACCAACAGGTATTGAATTTGAGAAAAAAATTACTTCAAGATTCCATAATATTTATGATAATAAATTAAGCCTAGAATTTAGCATTCTTTTAACAAAAGTATATTTTTAATAACTGTTTTCATTAAATATATTGTAAATAAAATTTACTAGAAAAATTTCGGATAGATAATTTTTTTCTTCAAGGCAATCAGAACTTATTTTCTGTTTCATTAATCAAACAAAATAGTTATATTACGATACATTTAGTTATCTATTATACATGCATTTCATTGTCACAAATAGATTCAATTTAAGAAAATCTCACTGATAAATTATAACTTAGGCAAACATAATTGATTATTCTGAATATAAATTATGCAGAATGAGAAACAATTAATTTCTTTCCTTTTTTGACTTTTCCGACTTTACAAGTTTCTACTTAATAACACAATTCATCAGCAAATGTGTGGGAAATATTAAAAGATAGATATGTTTAATTCCACCGTAATAAATTTAATTGCATTTCCTGGAAATGAGCACTATTTGCGTTTAATTTACTCAAATATTACGAAGATTTTTTCCAAGAAAACGAATTCAAAACACAAAACGACGCAATTATTTTTAATTAATTCTATTACGAGTTCGTTTCTGCCGTAATTTTAATTTTCATTTTTCTGATCCTGTGAATTTTGAAATTAATTTAAAACCTTTAATTGCTCCATTACATTAAATGAAAAAAATCAGTAATCTGTGCACACATTTAACATTCCTCACATACCAGTTCCAGGGAAGATGTATTTACTTGCATTGGAAAGCTATTTAAAATCAATTAAGGTAATGATCATTAAGGGTAAAATAAATAGTTAAGAAATTTAAAAAACTATTAGCTGAAGAAATAAACTTGTTTAATAAATAATTTTCGCTACATTCCACTTCTGCAAGATGAAATATTTAGTTAAGAAAATTGAAAAAAAGTTATAAGATTCAGATTTCAGTTACCTGCCTTTCTTTCTGAGGGAAAAGAAACAATTATTTCTTTTATAATAATTAGCTTTTATTGATCTGACAAAGAAATAATTACATATTGAAGAAAGTAAAAACTATTTAGTTTTGGATGTATTCTTGCTGAAACGATTATAATAGTTGTTTTCGTAATTTTGAATATTTTACTCTTCCCCTTAGAAGAAAAACACTTTCGTAGAGAACAAATTATTGAAGCCTTAATAAATAAACACGCATGCAAAAAGTAAAATATCAATTTATAAAATAGGTAAATTCTTATAAGTAACACGAAACGTTTTCTATTGAAGAGATAAAATTACAAATTGGAAGGCTGGTGGATTCGACAAAAATTCCTAATTTAATTGTAACAGAAGTACGATTAAAATTTCTATGGAAAGTTTTCCTTTGAAAGCTGAGAGACTGAGAATAATTTACTTGACTCTGTCACACAGACATATGGAGTTCAGCAATTAACTGAACTCGGCAGACTGTATAAATTAGGGTAAGAAATATAGGCAAAATAATTTTGAACATTAATTTTTAATTTAAGAAATGTTTCTAGGAAAAAACAGTATATAATACATATATTCTTCAATTAGTTTTTACATATTTGCATGCAAGGATAAGAAATTTAATGGATGTAACCATATAATGAGAGTTGATACAATATTGATAATTGCTTGAAATGTTTTGATTTCTTCGATGTAGTCTGCAAACTATTGCCAGCCTTGTGGAGGTCATATAATACCTGAAGCTGTACCAATTCTGTCGATAGTTTGAATGCAGCTGTCTATCGCTTTAAGAATCTCTGGAATAATTCTGTAGAAAATGCCACAAAGGGAGTTCTTCATCTTTGAAGACAAACATTTTTTAAGATCCCTTTGCAATAAATTCTAAAAATTTAAGTGATTAATATTGAAATATTATTTATTTAAATGGATTGCATTTCAGATTTTTTTGGATTTTTTTCCCTTGAATTGCTTGAAGTTTACCTGCAGAGTACGTTTAATGTTTCCTAATCCAGAAAAAATCAATTGTTTACAAATTAATAGGTACTGAAATTCGGTTTAGAATCATTAGACTTGTTCTACAAAACTACATAATAAATGTAATTTCAGGATGTGATTAATATCTCATTAGCCTAATTTTATGAACTCGTGTTTCTTCATTTAAATATTAGATTATGTTGATTCAATATTTAAAAATTATTCAAAGAATAATTTAACATAATTTCAGAAAAACAAGTCCTTCTTATTATAATGAAAGGGATTATAGAACATTCAACTGAATAAAATACAAATAAATAAGAAAATCAGAAACACTACCCCTATTTCGAAAGTGAAATTTAATTTATATGCTAGGAGGCAGATTTGCAAATGTCATATAAATTATGAATATAGGTAGAAGTTACTAGAATTCATTTTGGCGCTATGAAATGCATATTTGTGCGGAAATTTCATTCTCTCAAAATTACTAAAGCTTAGAATTATAATTATTTGATATTTAGAATATTTCCAGGCGCTGCCAAAAGTCCAAAGCGAAATGTTACTGAAATATTTATAAAATATTTATAACCTTAATACACACTCCTTTCAATTCAAATGTTCCACTTTACTAAGTTCTAGGTATCTCTAACATTTTAATAATATTTTAAATTCTGATTCATGTATACTACGCAAATTTGCCAACCATACACTTAGACTAGACATATAAAATCAATTGTTGAGTTGT